>JAFIDM010004315.1:4930452-4950801 GCA_023159025.1 Thereuonema tuberculata | reverse complement strand
ATATCTTAAGTTACCTTTATCTACTGCGGTCACATGTTCATTTACTCGCACACCCAGTTCTCTTTTTGTATTGCCTATGTACAGGCACTTATTATTCTTTTTATCTTGTCCTTGACAACGTAAGCCATATATAACACCCCGTTTTTTCAAGATATTTTTATTGTTGGTACTGATACACTTATGTTGATTAAGTATATTACCTATAGTGTTTTTTGGTTTAAAAGAGATACCAATCCCCACTGCAGTTAGAATGGGTTTAACACGTCTTATTAAGTCCTTGTTATAAGTTAACGATATATATTTTAGTGTTTTATCATGCTTGCACTTCTTTACAGTATCGTTTGCGTCCTTGATAGATTTAATAACCTGTTTCCCAAATCTTTTGTTCCTAATGAATCTACTAAAATATCTCTGGGATTAATTAACTTTTTTTTATTTGTGCCGAATTAGTTGATTACTTGTTATATTGTTAACGGCACATTAAATTGTTTCAATTCAATAAAAAATATTGAAAAATTTGAATCTAGTCTCGTTTTAATAGTTCTAGGATTTCTTAGGATTCGTAAAGGAAGTTAGGAAAGCAAAATCTGGAACCTTTTAAAGAAAACATTCCTTGAAATAAGAGGCAGCATAACCTCAAATAAATATTTCCTAATTTTTTACAATTATGAAGTTAATAGAAAACATTTATGGAATTCGAAAAAGTTAAAATAAAATCTACAATAAAGAAAAAGCTGATTTTGACTAAATTAATTGAATATATTAAGTGAAATCAGTTCACTTTTACTTGGTCTTGGATTTTCTATTTCGTCGCAGTGTTTGTAACATTATAATTGAAATAGTCTAATCAAAAGAAGTCCATGTATAGATGCATTCTGTATCGCGACGGCTCTATTAGTGCTGATTCTGCTATTCATTCTCTCAAAACGATATCATTTCGCGGTATGTCATTGACGTCTGTTCGAGATACGCTCACAATACAGGAATGGAATTGTCAAGTTACCGAACTGAAGTCAAGACGCCTCCCAACAATGTTTCATTTATGAAAGACAAGTTTGCTATTCATTGCAGGATATTCACGTCTTAAAGAACCACTGCAATGCCGAGACGAGCATCATTCTTTGAACCTTCCCTATTCGCTGAGTTTCGTAACTACTTAACATCCTTCTCTAATTTGATTGCACCGTCAGTTATCCATCATTTCAGAAATATTTTAATCTCTAAGCACTACCACTCAAAGAGACCAAAGGATTGCAACATAAGATTACTGAAGATGTTTACGCATGGAAGCTTTGTTCTCAATATCTTCAGCAATTCAGTGGCAAAAAGATCGTAGCATCGTTTTCTGCAAATAATTAGTCTGTGATAATTATTTCTTATCACAAAGATAATCATCAAAGATTACATCAACATCTCGGTTTGGATATATCTCGACAGTCTATTTGTCATTCTCTAGAACTTCGATTTTCTCTGAGGACAGTGAAGATGCCTGACAGTTTAGTCTCGCCGAGTGAGATTTAAACTGAATCAAGATTCATGGATCTAGTTCCCATTTAATTTCCTTAAGTATTTGCACATGTTTTCTTCTTTTGTTGTTAATGTAGACACTTTTCGAACAAATTAACCCACACTGAGAAACTATATTGTGCGATTGTCGTAACCTTAGACGCTTCTTCACGAAGATTTATCAACCACTTTGCAGAATAACAAATAATTAATTTACTTTAATTCCACAATACTTTTAAACTACTCTGAAGAATCACTTATTTCTTTCATCATCATACGCTGCGTCAATACAGCCTTTGAACAATTTCCGCTTCATTCAATCTTGTGGTTTTGATTTCTGTCAGCATTTGTATAACTACGAATATGTTTCAGGCTCCATCACGAATGTCTTCCTCAGTTCTGCTTCTTAAAATTACATAACACTTCTTATTTCGTCAAACGAAAAGCTCCTTGTTGAAACGACGAAATTTGAACTAAGGATTTCAGTTGAACATCATTTTAAAGAAAGCAGGTGCTTTTTAGAGCTGGCCATTACATTCCCCCGATGGAGACTGGTTTCCGAATTTTCACTTTTAAACTACATTTATTCCAACTGAATTTAAGGCGTCTGTGAACAGATGAACTTACATAAACTTCAGAGTAAAATATTGGAAGTTTAAAAGAGAAGGAATAATATTATTAGAATTTATGTAAGAGGAACATAGCTACTTCATTATTTGGAATGAAATTGAATGGTTAAAGAATAAACATTCAAAAATTATGTAACTTATCTGATTACATTAAAATATGAGACTATTAAAATTTCAAACTGACATCTCAAGACAAGCCTGTTTCATGCTTATTAGGCGATCATTAGTTGAAAGTAGTCAGAGTGAACAAAGTAGAACTCATAACGAAAGTTTGAACATTGGTCTCAAATTTTAATGTGTTTCAACTTTTTTTAGACTCTCTTTCCCGTATTTAGATGCGCATAAGAAGTTCATTGAGGCTGGCAAAGCCTAGCATATGAATTCTCTTTTTCTTTATTTTTAAGGTGCTTTTATGTTTTTAGTTTATATTCAAGGAGGTTCCATTTCTTTCCTCACTTATCTGATTACATTTTTTTTTTTAATATTTAATTAATAAAATGTGAGGAGAAATAAAATTCCATAAGAAAAGATTTGTCATCATTATATTGAGAGCCAATTTTGCATAATGTAAATTATATAGAAACACATTAAAATTTGAGACCAATGTTCATCTGACACCTCAAGACAAGCCTGTTTCACGCTAATTAGGCGATCATCAGTTCAGGGTAGTCAGAATGAACATTGCAGGTCTCATTTAGTTTTTAGTTTTGGAGGTTCCACTGCTCTTCCTATTAAATTATATAGGCATTCTCGAAAAACATTAAACTTATTTTCCTTAAAATAATATTCCTTAAAGATTTTTTATTTGTTTTTTTTTTAAATCATAAAAACGACAGAAACAAAAAGCCTGATTTTATTTTCAAAATATTGTATCTGCTGACATAGTAGAAATTTTTCATTTTCAGAAAACAATTAATGAAATCCGCATTATTTAATTATACTTTCTAAAGATAGATTAATTTTATTGAAATCAAACAATGCACAAAAGTAAGACATAAACGGATTTATTCCAGTCGTTCGTTTAGTTTCTAATGCCACAAGAACCCGCTTGAAAAAGACTTCAAATTGAAAAATTACATCATCTAGTATTCATACACGTTTCGAGAAAATTCAAACAAGGCTTCAACATTACTCTAGTTGAAACATCACAGACCAAGCGATTTCATGAGCCTCCTTTCCTTGGAAAGTAGGCTACACAAAAAAATATTATCTTCAAGATTTTGTGTTCACCGTTGCTGTATATTTATATATCTATAGCGATTCAGTTTTAAAACAAGACACAGCAATTTTTATCTATAAATGCAAATTCAGATCCAGAAAAATGGGAAATTCAGTTCACCAACCTTACTTCATTAAAATTCCGATGTTGAATCTGAAAAATCATTACAACATTCCGAAATTCTATACAAAAATCAGGGTCTTTTAAGGATTTTCTACATTCTATTTCCACGTTTGTGCTAGTTAATTTCAAACTAAAATAACTAAAATATGAAGTAAGATAAAGCATACTACAATTTTTTACTTTTTTTATTGGTATTTAAATAATTGGATTGCAATCCAAGGAGGCATAAACTGTATATGTGTGTTATTAGTTATAAATATAGAATAGTTTCAAAATACGTAATACATAAATATAACTTTAAAATATACAACGTAGATATTGTACAGAATTAATTAATTTCAATGGATAATAACTCATTTTTGGATTTCCTGGAGTAAAAGCTATATTATGTTTAGGATTTATTTTCTCTATGTTCTAAAAAAAAAATTCTTCAATTATTAATTTTGTTACTTTTTAAACTAAAAGTTCTTTGAAAGTTCATCATATCTAATCGACAATTTTTATTAGCATTACTTTAGGTCTTAAGTCATACCTATTTTTTTGGATTGTCAAACTGATTTATCTTATGAATTATTTCTTGTAAAGTTATGATTGTTAAGAGGTAGTTTTATTCTTAACATCAAGTAGTAGTATTGGGAGTATTTTTAAAGTATATATTTATTTATATACACACTAATGTTTGTAGAAATTGCAACACCATGAAGGAACCCTCAAAATGGAAGGTAAATTTATTACACACATTACTAATAGTGATAAAAACAAATGATTGAAGTTTCAGAGCAATGCAACAATAGTATTTGCAAAAAATCAGTATGAATGAAAGCTTTCAGCGAGTTACAGTAAGAGCTGCTATACGTTGTGGCATCGAATCAAACAGGTCTTGGATGTGTTCCTGGGGTCTCGCCTGACAGGCTGCCTCTATCCAAGTCCACAGTTCACCGGTATTGGCTGTTGTATGACAATGGCGGGCTAGTTGCCGAGTGACCATATCCCAGATATATTCAATAGGTGACATATCGGGCGAACATGCAGGCCAGGGAAGAAAGGGTATCTGCCTTGCTCCGAAGACGGCCTAGACATTTTTGGCAACATGTGGTCGAACGTTGTCTTGTTGGAATAAGGTTCCAGGAGTGTGCTAAAGGATGGGTACGACTCCAGCCCCCACAATTTCCCTGATGTAACGTTGCTGTTGTGTGCCCACAATTTGTAGCAATCGAGATACTCAATTGAAACCCAAACCATCACGCCTAACGTTCGTGCAATAAGAAACTGGACAATACAGACTGGAAGATGGCGCTCAACATAATTACACGACAGTTCAGACAGCGCTACTGAATCTAGGCATACGCAATCATTCCCAAATTTTAATCATTTGCATATCATACCCTGGCTTACATTTCCTGTAAGTTTCACTTTATTTGCATGTTTCCTTCCTGGTGCTGCATTTTCACAAATTTAGTGTATGTATATGTATATATATATATATATATATTTGCTTTGGTAAAATTTGCAGTTTGATAGCTGATTTGGTTTTATGCTTAATTAGCTTTTACAACTTAAGTTTAGCAAAGAACTTTGCTACCGAGTTGTGAAAGAGGTGTGTTTATATCTAACCACAGATTACTATGCAGTTACCCACAATTATCGAATTAATGAGTAATGAATTAGGTTTATTGACTGATGTAAAGAGCTTCGTTAAGTACTTTAATTACCTGAAGCTATGCTTTAAAATTATCCATTAATCATTAATTCGGAAATTGTTAAAGTATAGTAATAAATTACTAGTATTTTAAATTGTTTTATATAATATTTAATTCTAAATTTTCATTTAGGCAATTTCCGGAAAAGAAAGAAAGATAAAATATTAAACTTTCAATTAAACTTAAATTGTAAAACTGAAAAGTTACCGAATGTTTTCTGTTTTGTTTTTTCATCAGTTAAAATCTTTCAATTACAATTTGCAATTTCTTCAAAATGTTTCACTTTCTTAAAATACCAAGAACTACCTGTAAAACACCTACAGCCTTCTAATATCTTTTTCAGTCTACTTTCCAATAGAATATTACTACTTTAATAGTTTACTTAACAACTCATAAGAAACAGTCAAATTGTTTCTACAGTTTGTGTCTCCCCTCTCCTAATAACTTTTGAATGAATCTTTTTGAAAGTTGGTAGAAATAACAATTCCCAAAGGAAAGCATTGGAATCTAAACAAGGGATTTTTATTTTATTTTGTTAATTTCTCATTGTCTTCAAACTTTAAAACTTTGTCTTAAAAGACTGTGTAAATCTTAATCCATTGTGCAGGGTTTGATGTTTAAATTAGACACGGATTTGATTAATTGCTTTTTTCAGAGAATGGAAAAGTTCTACTTTTTATAGGCGATGTTAGATATTATAATTTGAAAATAAACGTAGTCTTTTCGTTTTTATCATTTTTGCAGACTTACTAATTTTATGATAAAACATTTTTGAGTAAGTAGGCTTCAAGTTCTCCCGAACTTTTTGAAATTTCCAAATTGTAATAACTGCTGACTACAAAAAAGAATAAATTTTCCATTTCCAGTGACAAAATGTTTACATTATTAACTTAAATTGACATGTTTCATTTCCGGTCTTTTTTCCT
This sequence comes from Thereuonema tuberculata, assembly GCA_023159025.1. Taxonomy (NCBI): domain Eukaryota; kingdom Metazoa; phylum Arthropoda; class Chilopoda; order Scutigeromorpha; family Scutigeridae; genus Thereuonema; species Thereuonema tuberculata. The sequence goes on along the minus strand of JAFIDM010004315.1, from coordinate 4,944,698 downwards.
TCCTGGGAGACAGGATGTGACAACAGACAGGAGCGTAACAACACCACCACAACTCATGTCTGTCCAATTTATAGTTTGCACTGTAGGGGATGGTAACAGACAGAACCTTCCTAGAAGCTCTTCCTCCATTTTTTACACTTTGTTACAAGGTCCCATCTTAAAAGAAGAAAATTTTTTTTTTAAAAAAACCAACTGAAAATATAATTCATGTTCTTTCAGAAACTATTTGTTTTCTCTTCAATGCAATTTAAGAAGCATTTACGGCAAACATTATTATTTCATATAAAAGTTTTCTTTTACACTGCTATCACTGCTTGAAAATACAAAAAAAAAAAAAACTTATTGAAAAAAAAAAAGTATTTTAAGTTTTTTCGGGAATTTGAAGCTTATTTTATTTTAATAGAACCGTTAGGATTTCGCGCAGGAACCCACGTGTCCTTATTTAATTCCTTTCTATATCTTATTGAAGATTCCGCATTAAAGGTAAAGGAGATATTATTTGATATTTCTAGTAACTTTTGCCAAATTAACTATATATTAGATTTCTTCCCAATCTTGGTCGGGTGCAATGCTTGCCTGAGGTGTCTGGAAAACTTATCAATGAGAGTCATTAGTTTCGTCACGTAGCTGATAAAAGCAAAGCGTGGATTCTGAAGGCCGCTCCGAAATCTCATAAGTACTCCGATTTCAATCGCAACCGTAGCGGCGAAAGAACCATCACTTTTTCCCCAGACGCGCAACTCTAACTCCGTTCGATAGCAGTTATTCTACATTTGCAGTGAGGCGGTGGTGCCAGGCACTCGGGGAATATCGGATATGTTGTTTCAAGTGCTCCTCGGGCCACTGATGGGGTCTGCCTTTCCGATTTAAAGTAGTTAAAATCTGGAGATAAAAGCTTTTTTTCCCTCTTCCACCTGAGCAGACCATTTTGAAAGTGGATTCGGAGATCTCTAAGAAGAATGAAAAATGTAATGTGCAAGAACAGAAAAAGAAAGAAGAGAGTGAAGAGAAAAAAAGGCAATATAATAATGGGTTCTCTTCAACATTCACAATGTAATTCTGCGGGGGGAAATGTCGATAAGAATATATTTTAATACCATGAAACCTCGTCCATTTCGGAATATTAGTAGTTAAACATAATCCAATTTAATGAAATAGTAATTAGTTGAATTCAACATTTCTTTATATTTCTACTTAAATAAGAATAAAGAAACAAAAAGCAGTTTGCATGCAACTTTCGAATACCCTCAAATGGTAAAAAGGTAATGCAGGTACCTATAGACTGACAGATTTGATCCGACTCACTTTGCTAGGAATGTAGACTAAAATATATGGAATCTGTAAAAATTACATTTAAAGGATTTCAGACTTCAGACTCTATTACGAAATAAAAGCACTAATACAAAGTAATTGTTTAAGACTGAAAAGTTTTTAGTTTAAATTTTATGTTCTGAAAGACAAAGAAATAAACGTTACTACACCTATCATCCATTGTGTCTTCATTGCAATTAGATTAGAGAACAGAAAACCTTAAGAGAATAAATTCTTATCGCTTTTAGGGACATTTAATTTTTTGAGAAGGGATTTCTTTGAAATCTTTATTTCTATTTCAGAGAACTTTCACGACTTTCAGAAGTTGATTCATGAAATCTCAGATGAACGAATTGTAGTCTTATTTGAAAAGAAGGATAGCGATATGTGGGTGGTTGAAAGTCGAAGCCTCAAATAAAAAAGTGAATTCATTTCGTAGTAACTTAGATGGAAACAACAGACGATAAAGAATCCTACTACTTGACCCTTGAGGTCACGGATGGTAAGGCTCCTGATTAACGAGCCTTAGGTTCAGGTCAGATGGTAGGCCAACGTTCGCCCGCCTTTAACCCATTCAGAAAAGAAACCCAGTATCCATTATATCGAAGGTATATACAGTGGCGTAGCAACGCCTTGGGGGGCCCGGGGCGGGAGTTCCATTATTAAGCAACAACCAAACAACAACAAAAAAAGAGGGAATTTTCTATTTAACAACCAAAAAAGAAACCTAAGCTGGCTGGTGGGACCCCTCCCCCCCCCCCTTGCTACGCCACTGGGTATATACTGCCTTCGAGACAGTAGGACCTATCTAGAAGAAAATTAAACACGGAAAAAATTCACGTCCTCCGCCGGAGCTTGAAATGAACTCCTCGAATCCCCACTATCGGGCCCACGGAAACGAGAAAAAGCATACGGTTACATTTTTCAGGAAGGAGCCATTATTAAATTTCTAAATTTTGAAACAAGATTCATTAAATAATTCATTAAAATCTGTTATTGTTGCTTTTCATTCAGAACGCTGTCATATCAAGTCATAACTTTTATCTTATTTGTTTACTTCGCTTAATATAGAAGGTCCTTATAAACTTTAATACAAGCTTCGAAGGTGCGATTCCTTCAATTTATTGGTTAACAGTCTCGTATAAAATAGATAGCAGTTCAATAGAGCCACAGCAGTGAAACCAAACTGTCAATAGATTAAATAGTTACCCATTTCACTTGTGAGAAATTCATTTTATCTAAACAGAACACAGGCATTTAAAAAGTAAAAACTTACTATGTTAACACAGACACTTTCAATCTCCTTCAACATATAATCATATGTTGTAATTGTTCTCAGCTAAGTCATATAGTAAGAACAGCAAAGAAATGAAACTCCTGACAAATAGCCAAGAACTTAAGATCCTTATCATATATGTATATTCGTATATATATTCATTTACTTTTTCTTTACCTTTGACTGATCGTCAGCTGATTCTTGTAAAGCGTCACTTCAGAACCCATTTTACACAACTTTTGGTTTGATTTTCAACCAATTATTCATTTGTTCAAATTAATTCTTTTATAAATATCTGAGGAAGTTTACGGAAAGTTATTAGCTGAGGATGATCAGCGCTCAAGCAGATAGAAGTTCCTCGTTTGCATATCATCGATAAAATTTAATGTATGTCAATCTGAAACAATTTCGTAATACGATAAAAAAGTATAACACTAAATTATTACTTAAAATTTGTAAGAACTTAAAACATCTTAAAATACATTACATATTCATGGGAGTATTCGGGGTCCATTTGCTCTTCATTAACCTGATGAATATGAGCTCTCCTGATAAATATGTAATGTATTTTAAGGTTTCTTTAAGAAATTTCCAATGAAATTTTATTGCATTATATTTTTTTAACATTATTACGAAATTAATTACTTTTAAATTTTTTTATGTTTCTACTTTTTAAATATTTTTTTTTATATGTATAAGAATTAAAAGAACGTAAAAATTAAGATATTATAATCGAAGTTCGAATGGACTTAGAATTTCCTTAAAATGTTATTTCTTAAAATTTCTTTATATTATTTTAATATTCGTGAAAACGACAAAAAAGGAAATGCTTAATTATTTTCAAATTATAATAACTATAAGCAATAAAATTTTCCGTTAAAAAAAAAGGAAGAATTTCGAATTCTTCACAAAAGTTTTCCAAGTAGGATTCATTTTAATTGTACCAAACCAATGCGCAAAGGTTAGAAGGCTTAATTTGCATTATTTTAAGATAAAACATTACTGAAGTAGGATACAAATCCAATGTTTAGATTCCAATGCTTTTCAATTAGAATTTTGTTCTCTTCTCGTGAAGGACCCACTTGGAGATTTCAAATGTAGAAGATCATCTATAGTTTAAAGATTTATTCAGCGGTTCGAAGTTATTAGGTGGGAGGGGATAAGTTGACACAGACTGAGTTTCTGATAAATTTCACTTTCTTTGGAAATAGACTAAAAACTACAATAAACAAGTTTCTTTCACAATACTTTTAAAAAGTGTGGTAACAAAAACTATTTTGCAAAATAAAATATTACTTCAAGGGTGTTAATTATCATGAGACATTACTTTCTCTTAATATTTTTTTAATTAAAAAAAATAATCATTACACCCGTAACTTTATAATTTATTAAAACTTTTTGCTTAATTTCAAAATTCCACAACATCTGCTGTTTCCAGGTAAAGTAGAGAAAGGAATTCAGAGCGGAATTGTGTTTACAATTTTTGTGATTTAGTGAAAACCGATGCCTGAGTCTCGGACACCTTTAGCCTATTTTGTTCCCTTCGTCTGAAGATTTTCTCAAACCCATCAGCTTAGCAATGGATCGCAAATCCATTGTCTCTTCCTATTTTGTCGTTCAATCTCGATGTACTGGAGGACGAGTTCTCTTATATCAAAGAAGTCCCACATGATGTCTGCTACACCCCTATCAATTGATTAATTCAGAAATTCTTCCACCCAAAACCTGTCCTGCCTTCCACTCCAATCTCCCTATTTTTGCCGGTTGTCCTCGCTTTCACCTTCACGGTCATCTGAGTCCCTGGAGCTATTGCTTGGAACTCAGTCTGTCTGCTCGGTACCGAAATAAACGATCTGTGATTTCGCTTGAAAAGCCAGTGGATAAAAAAGATAAAGCATGACTTCCATTCTGTCTAAAAGTCACTGTGTTTACATTGGAGACAAAATAATGTACAATATTGGATCTATGAACATCAATTAATTGTCAGTTCAAGCAATAGCAGTTAACTCGCTTTTGGGCCTTTTCAAGGTCTGTATTTAGCAGTAACAATAAATACCCGTCAATAAAGCTTAATTTAGATTTAAAAACTTTTAACAAAAAGTAAAAAAAGAGGTTCCAAGAACTAAAATTCTATTTTATTTGAATGGGATTTCTTTAAGTTTCTATTACTTTATTTTTTTTATCTGAAATTTGTTTGCACAAACAACTGAGATCGACATTGGACGATGTTTATTAATTGAGGACGATGTATTTGCTTTTCTATCTGTAGTTGTTCAATTTCAAAAGATTCGTGTATATAAAACACTTTCATGTTGTTCGAATTGAAGCTTTGGCAATGCAGTAGACAATGCAATAACATACAATAATACTGTTAAGATTAAGCCAACATTTAAGCTTTGATATCAGCATTTTTTTTAACTTCTGATTGAATAGTTTATAATAAAAATAAGGACATCAGCAGGAGAGGAGCTGACAAGAAATTAAAGCTTCGTTTTCAACACTGTATTGGCAAAATAATAAATGAAATAAGTAAAAATAATATAAGCAATACATTTGAAATAAGATGCTAATGCGAAAGGTTTGTAGAAATCTTCCCTGGATAATACGTTAGGAAGTTGTGGTAAACTGTAAATATTTTATTGAAGAGTAGTTGTTTCCACTTCATAGAAAACAGAAGTTGTAGAAAGATTCAATTTGTCCCAGATAAACTCTTCTCCTGACTTTCCTTCAAAGTAGTTTTGATGATTCCCCACGATAACACTCGATACAGATTTCTTTTAAATGGAAATAAATTTTTACTGATTTAGATTTTATTCACTGAAATAATTGAATATCCGTATTAAAATGAAGGAAACAGTTTAAAGACAACCGCTTTTTCTATCTTTCTTTTCTCAGCCTACAATGTTTTTTGTTAAACATAAACACTTAGGCAGTCAATAATAATTAGACAATACAAGTTATAGCAGAAACAATAGGAAAGGAAAATATCTCGAGAACATGTGGGTAGAAAGAATCGTTGTTGAAAGGTAATCCTAATAGAATCCGCGGGATCAGGTTGGCATCATAGCGAACCATAAAATATAAATATGAGGTTAAAATCTAAAATACGGAGAAAATAGTTTTGCCACAGGAACAAAAGCGAAGATGTCAAGAATGTCGAGGAACGTCGTGGAATCCAACAATCTTGGAAGATGAACAAGCAAGTTATGATAATAAGGCTTACATCAAAGCCTTTACTAAATACATCAAAGTTATACAACAAAAACTCCATATAATTGGATCATCAAAGAAGAGCAACGAAATTAGAAATAGGCGGAAATCACTGCATATCTGGGGGCACGACAGTGCCCCCGCCAAGACGAGCCGAAGGCAGGAAGGGCACTACGTACCTTTTCTGGAAGCGTTTCGTCGTATTTTCGAACCCTCATAGCTTCGGCCTGGATAATACTAGAGAGCTCAAATTTTCAGGATAAGATGCAGTTAGCAGACTAATTAAATACGCTAAGTTTCATTTATTTAGCTTTTATACTTTGGATTTTATTAATACCTAAAATACGTCGATTCCATCACTGACCGACTGACTGACTGACTCATGATCATCAAAACCTCTAGGGTACTTCCTGAAGTCCTAGAAAGCTGAAATTTGGTATGCAGGCTAGGATTAGTACACAAACAACAAAAAAAATTAAGAAATCCGTAACTTTCACCCTCCAATCCCTCATAATAGCGGGGGGGGGGGGGTCTGGTTATGTATGATCGAACCCTCATAGCATCGGCCTGGATAATACAAGAGAGCTCAAATTTTCAGGATAAGATGCAGTTACCATACTAATGAAATACGCTAAGTTTCATTTATCTAGCTTTTATACTTTGGATTTTATTAAGATCTGAAATACGTCGTACCCTCAATGCTTCGGCCTAAATAATACTGTGTAATAATGTGATTTCTTACAAAAGTGCAAACAGCTTGTATATACATGTTGACCAATAAAAAACAGAAAAGTAGGGTATTGAAAAAAAAATCCATTTTCTAAATAATCTTAAAACTAAATTTAGTTGTAATAGATAATCCCACCCAAACATTTCATGTAAAATAAGTTGCCAAGACTCACATGCTCATAACGCTTTCACTGTTAAAAAGTTATCAGATCTCATCTTACAAAATGAAATTAAATCCCACCCAAAACATTTCATGTAAAATAATTTGCCAAGACTCACATGCTCATAATGCTTTCACTGCTAAAAAGATATGAGATCTCATGTAGAGTCAAGCCCCTAACTCTACAAGGCCTAACTCTACAAGCCCTAACTCTAAAAACCCTATATCTTGGTCAAAAAGTATGACTTGGCCGTTTCATGGAACTATTTCATCACACCCAAAACATTTCATGTAAACTATGTTGCCAAGATGCTCATAACGTTTTCACTGTTAAAAAGTTATCAGATCTCATGTAGAGCCAAGCCCCTCACTCTACATGCCTAACTTTAAAAACCCTACTATCTTGGTCAAAAAGTATGCCTTGGCATACTCCATATCCTTTACATAATTCCATGGGATTGTCTGTGCGACAGCCATGAAACGGCCAAGCCATACTTTTTGACCAAGATATAGGGTTTTTAGAGTTAGGGCTTGTAGAGTTAGGCCTTGTAGAGTTAGGGGCTTGGCTCTACATGAGATCTCATATCTTTTTACCAGTGAAAGCATTATGAGCATATGAGTCTTGGCAACTTATTTTGCATGAAATGCTTTCGGTGGGATATATATATATGAATATAAGTGATTAATATACTCATTCTATGGGATTATTATTATCTTTTAATACAAATGTTGAAATGTTTTCAAAATGAATAATTTGTTACAATATCTAGGAAACTACCACAAAATGAGCCATTTATAAAACTATATTATATTACCATTTTGTAAATTGTTAAGAGTTAATTTATCTCATCATCATCATTTGATTTCATACAAATTGTTCACTAAGAATTCCATAAAACTGTTTTAATGAAACTTTTCTAACAAAGAACAAATTAAAATGCCTACTAAGTAAATGACAAAGTTTAGTCTGCAAAGATGAAACACGAAAAAAGTAAAATGTAGAAAATGAACAATTTTAACTATCACTTCTTTTATTGTCATTAATAAAAAACTGGTGCAGCTTGATCGAATTGAACAGCCGATTTTATTCCTTTGCTGAGTATGGATAAGTTATGTGAATTTCCAAATTAATAAATACTTTAATAAATTTGTTTTAAAGTAATTTCAGGAAGTTGTTATTGCGAAAGATACACTTCGCTCAAACAAAGAAGCACGCAGCATGCAACAACAATGTTCACTAAGGTGAGGCAGAAGTCAGATTTTGGCGATTTTTGGACGATTTTATAGGTCTAAGTTGAAATCGTTCTATAAGTGTTAAAAATACAACTAAAAATCTGAAAAATTGAAATTTTAATGTTTAAATATGAATGAATTATATTCTCTTATTCTTGATTTTTTTATATAATAAAACTTTCAGTTCTACTAAATTATTGTAGCTTAAAAAAGCTTCCATTTGTGCTTCTATTAATAAATAAAGTAATAATCTAGTAACTGAATTCAACATTTCCTTTACTTTCCCAGTAGTTCAATTTAAAAAAAATAAAAACATAAATAGTTTCGATTTATGGTTTTTATTTTTTTTAATTCAACTATTGGGAAAGTAAAGGAAATCTTGAATTCAGTTACTAGATTATTCATAGAATAAGAAATGGGAGCTTTATTTTTGAAGCTAAAATAATTTATTAGAACTGAAATCCTTTCGAAAAATTAGCAAGTTTTGAGCTTAAATATAATTTATTTAGTTATCATATAAAAATCAAGAATAAGAGAATATAATTCATTTGAACACTTACAGAACGATTTGAACTTAGACCTACAAATCATCCAAAGTGACTTATGCCTCATAGAATGAATCTGACGCTTTGTTGGGGAAGTGGGTTCTCGGTAGTTGATTCAACGAAGCCGTTTAGTTTGGATGGACGATGGCTTAGCTACTAGATACAATGATGGAAGCTTGGAACATAGATGTTGATTGGTAGTCAAAGTAACTACAAGTACAATTTAGTTAGTTCCGGAAATTTTCCCTGTTGATGTGAATAAGGAAATGGATAGACATCGCAGAATACAACGGACCAAAACGTCGGGCAGCTATTCTGTTCAATTTGTTCCAACATTAACTAATCTAGAATTGAACTTAGTATGAAGATTCAAGCGGATGTGCTTATTTCGGTAGAAATAAAGTTAGGAAGTATTTATATGAATGAAATAAGATTAATCAGATTAGAGTTGTAGTTGGTATTGGTCAATTAATTTGTGCCAACGAATCTAGAATTGAAGAACCAACCGGTATGAAGAACCAAGCGGACGTGCTTGATGTATAGATTATTTAGGATTCTAGAACTTAGTACGAAGAGCCAAGCGTACTTGATGTGTAGGTGACTTAGATTCATTGAATTAAAGTTATTAGAAATAAGAGTCGAGCGAAAATGTTCATTACAACAGCTTAAGCCTTGTCCAATTAGACTGGTACATAGAACAAATTAAGAATTTCCAAACGGACGTGTTTGAGCTACCAGTCTATCTTTGTAAACGCTTTGGACCTCCAGTTAGAACGAAAGAGTTCTTGAGTCAAGGCGGACGAGTCTTATTAAGAATTAAGTTAAAAGAGTTTCAATCTAAATTGAGCTTTATTAATTATCATGAATAGAATTTAAAGATTTGTATTTTGAATGCTCACATAAGTATTTGAAAAGAATCATATTATTACTGAGCAATAAGAAGACCGCAAATATCACGGAACCTCTAAAATTAGAAAAAGACAGTAGTAGAAAAATTACTGCATTTTTGACCAGATAATTGCTAGACCCAAAAGGCATTTAAGTTAAGTCCAAAGTTTAGCTTAGAGATTATCAGACCTCTAGTTTCCTACGATTTAGAACAAAGCAAATCCTACTATGCTTTCCCGAAAGAATATGGCGAATTCTCATAAAGATATTTAGATAATAATTAAAAATAATTCATGAATTATTGTATCTCAGTTTTATTGATCACCTTCACTTTCATATCTTCTAATTAGAATGACAACTACAAGGAAATTTGGTTTGTTGTTTACCGGGAAAAGTAACACTATTGTTTCTGCTGAATGAGATTAAGAAGAGAGTAAAATCAAAAGTAAATTCCTAAAGCCTAATTTTCTTAATGATGCTGTTTAAAAAAATTAAATACAGAAATTTTAGCAAATTTTTTTTTAACGTCATCAAAAATAATAAATAAAAATAAAGTCTCCGTTTATTTTTAAAAAGAAATACAATTTATTTTCTGAAAAAAAAAATCCACATATTTACTAAATTGCTTAAATCATCTTTTCAGATTATTAATACCTATTAAACCGATTAATATCTATTTTAGATAGCGTTGTCTCTAATATTACACGGGAAGTTTTGCTTAATTTCTCAAAATAATTTCCCTACAAGATCCTATAAATAAAATATGTCAAATTTAGACCTTCTTAGCCTTAAATGTGTATGACAAGTTTCAAGATGATCCATTTAGTGGTTCAGAAGTTATTTAGAGAGAATGATCGCACGTCACCCTTCCTAACAAAGTATGTTGTAAAATAAATTACTAAATTTCACCTAATATCAATAAAAAAGGATAAAAGATGACTTTGAATGCAAATCAATAGCCAATATACTAATCAATGTTAAAAGTGATCTACGAGTCTATCACTAAAACTGATAAACTTACATAAAAGTTTTGAAGATGATAAGTAAGTTATAAAAAATGGAGGGAGTTTTTCTTTTATACATTCACATACAAAATGGAATAATTAAGAATCCGAATTCATTTTTCACAGGAATCGTCCTCTGACATTTCAGAAAAGTGCAAAATATCGATAAAAGATAAAAAAGAGAGGGGAGAGGGAAATCAATAAAAGGGGTTTTTCAATTGGGAGTAGAGTGTCTAGACTAGTTCAATGTAAAAAAAAAAAGCTCTCATTTTTTTTATCTGACATTCAGCAAAAACAACAGTCCTGCAATTTGCTAATTTATTGCTTTCGGTGCAGCACTTCATAAAAAGGGCGATAAACAGTGTGCGAACAAGGAGTCCTTCTTCAGATGTTGTATTTGCATGCAGCTGCAAGATAGTAAAACTCCCTTCTTTTATATCTTTTTGTTTTATGGCATTCACTGTATTTCAGTCTGAATAATAATAAGGTTGAGTCTGTGAACTTTTTTTTTATTCATGATTTCTAATCCATATTGATTTAGTTTTTGCTGAAATAATTTAATTTTATTTACTTTTTTTTTAAATACTCTTCAGTTTGTGACTTTTTAATATTACTTTTGCTAAGGTTAATTAATCAATTGCGCGTTTACTTAACAGTACAGGAAGAATAAAAATTTCATTATTTGTGATGATATACTAAAAACGTGTGTATTAATGAAAATGAGACGTTTCTTTGAATTATATTTTGTCCCCCTCTTCTTTCTTTCCTGAAGCAAAGGAACTCCATAAAGTCAAGAAGTTCCCGGTATATCTTCAATTCTAATTCCTTAGAACGTTTGTTTTCAATCCAAATGATTAATATCCATTAGACTTCAGTGTTTCACTACTGTGATAGATAATTAAATCAAATTATCTGTGGGAATTTTTATCTATTTTCAGGCACCAATAAGATAAAAAACTTTAATATAAAAGATCATTTCTTATCCTAATATCCAAGCTCAATACGAAGACTATTCATGCCGCGATTTAGATGTTGTTAAAAAGGACACACAACAATGGACTGATTTTATGAAGAAGAATATGCTACAGAGCGGCTAGAATCCGAAACATTCAAAACTCCTGAAAAACCTTTCTAAGAAAACAATATGGGTTCTATTTTCCATTATCAATCTCCAAAAGACACAAATATTCACAATAAGAATTCGTAACACAATGCCACCATTTCCTCCTTAATATGTTGCCCATTGAAAAATAAAACATTGTTATGTTACTGCAATGCCTATATTTCTTGTCCATTTTTTTTCCCCTCCTGAATTGCCAGCGAAACATCGTTCGGAAAAGATAATCGTAAAGTGGTTCTCAGCGAATCTTTTCCTCAAGTACTGTGAGGAACTCAAAAGAAGTTAATCCTGACGGTACTAAATATGATATAAAATAATGGAAATAACAGTATACGGGAAACGCTCTTAGTCTTCTTATTTTTTTATATCTCATTAATTTATTTACTAGTTTCTTTAACTGTGCTCTTTATCAGTTTCTTTTCCTCTCTGAAAGATACAAAAATGGTTAATTTGAATTTCATTCATTCACAAGCTGTAAGAACCGGAGCCTTCACAAAAGCTTAATGATTGCTTTTAATAAATAAAAAACAAAAATAATAATGGTTTTCAAGAAAAAACTGAAATAAATATTTCATTAAAATATTCTTTAAAATTTATTACTTTAAAAAAAAGTTGTGAAACAGCCTCTCTTTATTTTGATATAACATCTAATGAATACAAATTGACAAGTTTTTTTAACTAGAAAGTGATCGTAATTAAACTTGGCCTACGGAGAGCACTCTGTAGCTGTAACCATTAAGGGGATTGACACCAAAATTTATATACAGACTATTCAAAGGATACGGAAAAAGATTATGCAAAAAAAAGAAAGTTCAAAAATGTTTTCCTAGGGGGCGCTTTACAATAAAATACACGAAAAAAAAAAAACCAAGGTTACCTAAGACCAACTTAAAATGACATTTAAACTTTTAATTTTGCATTTATCAACATTACGAACAAACTTAAGTGAAAATAATGGCACGTTTGGCGCTGCAATCAACGAAAATGCAATGTGATTTGCATTAAGCATCCGCATTGCAGCAGAATTCTGGATATAAAGATGATTACCACTAGTGAATGCCATTTTTATCAGCTACGATGGATATCACTTTACTAGACTGTGAGGTATTTAATGAAAACCATGTTAATCCTGTAAGTGAATTTCGCCGGCGTAAGAACTTAAGCCGCGGACATACGTCTTCACAAGCTGTGAGGAACATGATATGTCGATTCGAGAAAACTGGATCGTTAGAAGTCTACCTGTTGCAAACTTATCACTGAAGAAGTCGTTGAAGGTGTTGCGACCGCTGTTGTTAAGTTTCTGGCGCCAGTAGTGCACGAGCAGTCTCTCGGCACTTAGACGTATTGTCTACTACAGTTTGGAAGGTGCATTTTTTTTCCAACAACCACTAGCTGCCTACAAAGGAAATCGACTCACCATTGCATTGTCCGCTCTTGCCAGAATGGCAGTTGATGTGACGCGGCTGTGTAACGACGAGGCACATTTTATCTTAATGAACAGTTAACACACAGGAATGTGGCATTTGGGCCATGGAAAATCCACGTCTTTTCAGGAACTTCCCCTGCACCCTCCTAAAGTGACTATCTGGTGTGAATTCACTTCCTCGTACCATTCTTCTTCGAAACAGTTGCTCCTAACGGCCCTGCGACCGTTCTGTGACGGTCCTGAAAAATCATGACATGCTCCCGGATTTTGTGATACCCCAACCTGAACAGCAACAATGTCTTGCGTTCACAGCTTTTATGCGAGATAGTGCGTTCTCACATTTTGGAATCACTGCACAGCATTGTTTGGACCAACATTTCAAATATCACCGAGTTATTAGTCGAATATTCCTATTTGTGCTTTAGAGAAAAATTTCCTTTAAATGTTTCTTATAAATTATAAGTACGTTTCTTATAAATTGATAAAAAAAAACCTTTGATCTACTGGAATTATATTTTTGCATAAAATTCCTTTGGTTAATAGAAATCAATTATAATTTCTGTATTTTTACAAAGACATCCAGTCGACACATTCCATTTAATATCTTCTAAAAATATAATATTTCTTTTCCTTAAACAGGAAACTTCATCAGGTTCTGAGGACAGGAAAAAACTTTTCCTCTCCCTCTCTAGAATTCGTAAAAATCTTCACAGTCAAATCTATATTTAACAATATACTAGTAATAGTGTATTTCACAGTAGGGCCATTCCATTCCAAATCATACAGCCAAAACTTGATTTTAAACCCAAGGAACTCAGATTGTAAAGAAAAAACGCAAAGTTTCACTCAATTATTACAAGTAGTTTTTGAGTTATAACCGTTTGAAGTTTTAGACAGTTTTAATTTCCGAGGACGGTTCGGGTCGGAAACAAGCTTGTTTATATTTACGTTTTTTGTTACCAAATTTATATTTATGAAGATAGAGGTTCAAACTTGACTCATTTGTTGTAGATTGTATACAGAATCAGATGACACTATGAGCATTAAAACTATAACTTTCCATCATAGTTAAAAAAATTCTGAAATGTAAGAAAAAAATATTTTACGGAATTGTGTACCTCAATTAGAAAAAACAATGTAGCAAAAATCTCTCTCCAGATAGCCCTACACAACCATATATCACTGAAGAGAGGATAAAATTGTCTTTCAAAAGGTGAAAAAAAAATTGATGGGGTTTTGAGTTATAAGAGTTTTATTACAATATAAAATTAATAAATTATTTTTAACGCTGCAAAATTTTAAGCTCCACAAAATTTCTTTTTTTTTTTTTTTTTTTTTTTTATA
>JAFIDM010004315.1:4895558-4930352 GCA_023159025.1 Thereuonema tuberculata | reverse complement strand
TTTTTTTTTTTTTTTTTTTTTTATATATGTCATATATTTCTCATTAGGTATGCTTATATAAACTGCATACCTGTGTTATGGGACTGAGAGTTTACTATATTAGTAAAAAATTAAATCTAATAGTTATCGTTTTTTAATATAATTTTTCCATCCACCACGTCAGAGATTAATTTGTGTTTTATTTATTTAAATGTAATATTGTCTTTGTATTCTATGTTTAATTGTTTGAAAATTTTGTATTTAACATAATTATTTTATCTATATCCAAAGTTATTACATATTTTATCTATTTTAAAGATTTTATTCCAATCATGTCTGAACATGAACCCCCTCACATCTCTAACAGCCTATTCTACTGTCAGTGTTTAGCTAGCTCTGCTCCAGTGAACATCAATTAGTTGCTGGGATTTTTTTTTAAGAGTTAAATTTGCTTGTCAGTTTCGTGCGTTTTAAAATCACTTTGAAGCCACTATTATCTATGTGAAGTGATTTTTTTTTGCCTTTTGTTTTAAATTATGGAAGAATGGCTTGCAGTAGTGACTATAGACCTAGTTTGATATGTACTGTTGGCATTTTATTAACTTCTTGTTGTAAAAACACTACGCTAACAAAAAAACAAGGATATTTATGTAATTTTTGAGAAAATGTCCAAACAAGAAATAGATCTTTTGATGTGGCGCACAAGTAATCAGTATATTGAGAAAGACACTATTTGTTCTCATCACTTGTGTTATTTTTTAAAATATTATGAAAAGAACCAAAAAACTTGTAATGATCCGTTTAAGAGTCACTCTGTCCCCTTATCAAAGAAAAAAGACTTGAGGGTAATAACTTTAGAAAAAGCGAAAGCGTTAAGGTAAATAGAAACATTACTTTAGTGCCAGGAAAGATGTTGTGCAGTAGCTGTCGAAAATCATTATTAAAAGCAAAACCTGACCCACAGCCAGATAATGAAGAAATGGTTATAAGTCATGAAAGTGATGATGAAATTGAAGATGAATTAAAAACGGCAAAAAGAGTGTTTGAAAAAGATAAACTGAACGAGACTCTTTTAGGATTAGATGTAACTCCATTGAAACTTAAATCATTATCCGCTTGCTCAAAGGAAAAATATGCAAAAAAAAAGTTTAAACAGGCTAAAACCCAAGTTAAAAAAAAGCTATCATATGTCTTACAAATAAAGGACTCTCACAGTGAATCACCAAGTGAAGCTGTAGGTATAAAAAAAGAAAATGATTTAAAGAAATAATCTGCTGATCTTGATTATTTAGTTAATGTTATGAAAGAGAAAGTTAAAGACAGACTTGAGTAGGCGTGAAAAAACAGAGGTTTTAACAATCGCTCCAAAGTCTTGGTCTAGCCGGAAAGTAGCGGAGGAATTTAATATATCAGAATATTTAGTGCAAAAAGCAAGAACTCTGTCGAATGAAAAAGGCATTTTGGCGTTGCCAGAACCAAAAAAAGGCAGAACGGTCCCTGAAGAGACAATGAATATTGTAAAAGAGTTTTACCATGATGATGAATTTTCTTACATGATGCCAGGTGCTAAAGATCGTGTTAGTATTGAAAAAAATATGCCATGCAGAAAAGACTTCTTTAATGCAACTTATTTGTTTGTTGAACTATTTGTTGTTTTTAAGAATAGGTATCCACAGCTAAAACTAGGATTTTCTAAATTTTGCTCTCTGGGACCAAAATGGTGTGTGTTGGCTGGTTCACCAGACACTCATTGTGTATGTGTGTGCTTATACCACCAAAATGTGAAGGTTTTAGCTAATGCAATGAATCAGCATGATAAAGAATCTGTCCATAATATGTTAGTTTGTAACAGACAGAATAGAGATTGCATGCTGCGCCGCTGTGATAAAATGTCCTAAAACATCTGAGCCACTGAAGCTTTATTTCGAAGACATCTTAGAAGATTTTGATGATGAAGATGAAATCAAATTTTCAGTGGGTAAGTGATGGCCGAATGATGCTACAGACAATGCTACTTTCTCGTCAAGAATTCATTGAATGTACTATTCGGAAAATTGAGTCTCTTATCCCTCATTCTTTTATAACAACTTCAAAACTTCATTTGAGAAAGACTTTCAATAACTTACACTACTAAGAGACAAATTTGTAGGGTAAAAAATGGAAACTTTGTTAACCAGTAGGGTAAGTAAAAATAAATTAAAATCCTATGATTACCTTATACGTTACAATATGCATTCACTAATCTAGACCCAACTGCAGACAGAGTTTCAAAAAAATTGTTAAAAAATTTTATAAATTCTTAATTTTGTAAAACTCTTTATTGAAGCTGTGCTCCCTATTGTATTTTTCTTTTCAAAAATAAAAATTTAAATTCCAACCGTCTCAAACTTGTTTTACAGCTGATTTTGTTTAATCCAGACTTTCGGTGACTAGGAAAAATCTAGTCCTACTAACCATAGACTGGCATGACCATAGGCTTATTTATGTTCACTTTTACCCCTATATTGTTCCATCTATAGGCTAAGTAGACTTCTTAGAGTCTTGTACTTTTTACTTTAAGGCCATAAAACCATATTTTACTCCCAACATTGGTGAGTGTAACAATTCCTAGCGTAAATAATATTTGTTACTTTACATTGCTTTAAAACTCTTAGAACTCAAAACCCCAACAATCTTATTTCACCATTTGAAAGATAATTTTATACTCTTTCCAGTGATATATGGTTGTGTTAGGGTATCTGGAGAGAGATTTTAGCTGTAAGTTCTTTTCTTTATGCATCTCACAGTTTCGGAAAAATATACTTCTTTATTTTTAGTACATGTTTTCACTATGATGGAAGGTTTTAATTTCAATGTTGATAGTGTCATCATATTCTGTATGAAATTAAGAACAAAGGAATGAAGTTTCAAACCTGTAGCTTTATAAACATTGATTTTATCCAGGAAAACGCAAATACATACAAGCTCGTTCGGTGCCCAAATTGTCCTCGGAAGTTCAAATCAACTAAAACTTTAAAAGGCTAAAACTTTGAAACTAATCGTTAGAATTGGATAAAATTTTGTCTTTTTTCTTAACTTACGTATACATTGAACATATAAATTTTCAAAGAAATCTGTGGCAAGTGGGTGTCAGCCCGGGATGACTTGGCATGGAATGGTCCATTACATCTTTTCTATAAACAATTAAAATTTAGCCAAAAACAACAATCCATTAATATGACTAATTATTAGTATAGATTGATGTCATGTTAATGGATTGTTGTTTTTTGCTAAATGTTAATATGTAGGAAAGTGACCATATTTCGGATGGTGCCTTAATTTCGGATAGCGTGATAAATCGCATACCGGTTAGCAGATTGCATTTGTGTCTACCATGAGCGGAAGCTCTGGCCGCCATATGTAATCTGTCTTGTCGTCGTGAGCCTTCGATCTTCATGTACGCAACAATAAATAATTTAAAAATATTATAAAAAGTGAATTATTATTGTGTCAACTTCGAACACAACTGGAGCGCAAGTGGTAAGTTCTAATAATTTGTTTTAAAGTGTATAATGAAGTTCATAAAATGTAGTTTAAGTGGCAAGTCGCATCGTTGTGTATGATTTTAAGGTTAGTTTCAAATGTTGATTCAAAAATATTTGTTATAACGTCCTAATTTCGGATAGTCAATGGTGCCTAATTTCGGATATCCGTTTACTGTAGAAAGCACCCCTAAAGGCTGAAGTTCGTGTAGAAGAAATAACGGTAGACAGCAACATAGAACCTCTTGTATCCGAAAATGTTATCTCTAGCTCACAATATTCAACCAACCCAGTAGACCTACAGAAACAGTCGACCGCATCTCCGGATGCAAACACAACTGTGTCTAAATTTGTAAAACCCACTGATATAAGTCCTTTGCCTGCCCTCAAGAATCGTAAAAATGTTGATTGTGAGAATGCAGCGAAAAAACAAAAAGGAGGTAAAAAGGGTAAAACATTTTTGGTCACTGGGTCTCCAATATCCGAAATTAAGACCCCATTTGCTTCACAACAAAAACAGCAATGTTTTGGAAAAAAAATAATTACACTATCTTTTTTTTATAATGGATATTTACCAGTTCGGGATCTAAAATTAGGTTATTTAAAACAAAGTAAAATTCTTAACCAAAACTTCAATATTTTAAATTCTTTAGATTAAAAACAAAATGGTATCCGAAATATGGTCACCTTCCTCTACTTAAATTTAGTGCTATATATATTTGATAATAATTATATCTTTATCTTTCTATTGTTAGTAATTTTACAAAAATGTTCATATTCAATATCTCTAGATTTTAAAAATATGTTTTTATTAAAACATGGCAATAATTTTATTATATATGATTCAATCATTATTCTGGGCTTCTATTCGTGTATCTAAAAAAGAACATCCACTATAGGGTCAGCATTATGGCCTGTAACTCTACAGTGGTCAGCCCAGTAAGAAAATATTATATCTGTTTTTCTTAAAAGCACTGACGTGTAACGAGAGATAATCTCTCTCCTGATGTTCTACATGTACTACCGTAATAATTTTCATGACAATCTCTGCATTCTAATTTATAAACTACACCCATTTTATTCATTTTGCTAGTTTCATCGCTACTTTTTTTCATGTTTTAATGAATCTGTTAGCTTTGTATTATACAATCCTAATTTTATTTTCTTTACATATTTTTCTAATTGATTTAGTAGTTTTTAATGGTATTTTAAATACTCCTTTGTAATCAATGTTTTCATCATTTTTCTTTTTTGTTTCCTGTTCCTAAAGAATTTATTAATAACTTTAATAACGAATCCTTCTGGATATTCATTTTATTTGAAAGTATTTTTCATTTTATTAATTTTTCTTTCCATAATCTTTCATTTTCAGTGTTTTCAGTTGTTCTTTTTACGTAAAAATTTAACAAATTTTTAAAAGTTACCGAAACAAGATTTGAACATTTTTGTAAAATTATTCATAATTGAAAGATAAGATATAATTATTAGCAAAGATATATCGCACTAAATTTAATTATTACTAAGATTAACTATTAGTATACATTGATGTTATATTAATGGATTGTTGTTTTTTGCTAAATTTAAATATTTGTAAAAAAGATGTAATGAGAGATACGCTATTGATAGTATATTGTTAAATATAGATTTGACTTTGTAGATTTTTTTTACGAATTCTAGAGAGGAAGAAGAAAAGCTTTTTCCTGTCCTCAGAATCTGATAAAGTTTCCTGTTTAAGGAAAGGAAATATTGTAATTTTAGAAGATATTAAATGGATTGTGTTGACTGAATATCTATGTAAAAATATTACTTAGAAATATTATAAGAATTTTGAAATACCTTATCTTCAGTATTTATCGTCAATTATCCGAATTGTTATCTACTAGGAAATTTATTTTCAACAAAATTTGATTTTAGCTTATAGATCTAAGTCTGATCGTTTGCATAAATCACCGAGCCTCTAAGAAAGACATCTTTTCACTTTATTACCATTCAATTGAGTCATAATTCATGTCCTACTGGCATAATCCGACCATTACAGTTTGTTCGTCCCAGATTTTAAATTAGCCTTAAACAAATTATCGTTTTAATTCTTTCGAAAACGATGAACGACTTAAGCGAATTTAATATAACTTTAATTAAAAGGAACCGTCTACATTTCATCTGCCGTATTAAGATTAAAAGGCTGGCGGAATCGATATTCTCGCTGCTGTGTTTAGTGTAAGACTTTTATCATCTCAAAAGTTTACCTTCAGATCATAGCGCGCTACGAAAACATTCAATAAATTTTCTCCCAGCAGCTGTAAATTATTAATTAACGAGCAGCCGTCCTTGTCTATTCGTGCATTGATTCACAAGCGAGGAAACATAGCTAGGGCTTGTACCAATTGCCGTATCCTTGTTACCAAAAGGAGATCTAGCAAAGGTCGGTGGCCCGTCCATTAATTACTGGTAGATTTTTCCGGTCAACCTTCTGTGATGAAACTATGGATGTCGATGGACTAATTGTTATTATCTTGTGTGCATGGAGAACTTAGATAACCTTACCGTCTAAGTTTGATGGATTATCCCTCCAATGAGGGATAGCTTGAGGTGACTTTTCAAGAAAACAGAGAAGCGGAATCAATTTTACGCCCTCCACACCCATTGATTAACCTTTATTTCCAAATTTCACGCTTCCAGGCCCTGCAAAGACCGGGTTTAAGACGCCTCTCGTAAGACGGCGGCTGCCATGAAAACAGCAGAGAACAAGTTTAATGTTCCTTTTTATTCTCTGTCCAATGAATTTGTATCTCCAGTTGCCGTAACAGCGAGGTTTGTATGAAATTAGCGCCAGTAATATAACCAGCATTTTAAAACTAATAAATAGCTTTTATTTTCGATAAAAGGAAACGATTTTTCCTGAAATGATAATCCGGAAACTTTCTTTCTCAGAAGGCAACACGATAGCAGACGTAAAACAATATTAAAATAGATGTAAAAGGAGTTTCCAAAAAGCCCCTAAGAGATTAGATTATACAGTTTAATGAAACAACAAGTTTTAAAACCCTTCATTTCCCAAAAACTACTTCCTGGATGTTTCAGTTTTTATAGCAGAGCAAACCTTAATAACCCTAAGCTTTTTCACTGGACCACGATGTTTTCAAGAGGAAAATGGTGGTAATCTCCATTTAAATAACAATTTCTAGCTAACTAATTATTAGTGAACGCATTTCTAACATCAGAATTAAAATTGGTTTCACATCTCAGATTTCTCATTGTTTGATGGCTGACAAAGGCTGTTGTTCTATTAATGTAATGTAATGTGGTGAGCGTGGGTGGCTTGACAGCCGAGCACTGCGACCTCAAAGATCTATTGTGCTATCCCACGGAAATAAGGACAGACGGAGAGAAAGACGGAGAAAGGATGGTGTGAGAAATGCAGGGGAAACGGGAGAACCCCGGGAAAACCTGCCCAGCGCCGATCGCCACCATCAACGAAACCCACATGAGAACCGAGCGTCGGTACTCAGAGGTGAGAGGCCAGTGTCTTAGCGACATCGCCAACCGCGCGGCCCTGTTGTTCTATTAGTCCTTTATGTTGTTATTTCGAAGTAAGTAACATTGTAATTTTTAATCAACTTTGATGAGCCACGATGGTTTTACTTCTTATCTTTATCAATGTGTCTTCTGTTTAATTTGACTGTGTCTTCTGTGTATCGTAAATGTGATCTTAAAAAGAAGATCCAGCCCAATGTGATCTGGAAATATCTTAAACTAGACAACCCGGGGGTTTTTTGTGATGTTGGGTGAAAGCTTTATTGACTAACGACTCCCCTTTCACCATTTAAACCTCAAGTTTTGAGTGTGTTGAACAGCATTGGAATACAGACAATGGATTTCTATTTTTTTTTTCATTTAATACTTCATTATTTTAACAATGAATTTTAATCCCCTTTTAGTAAGCCATTCCCACGTAGTTTACTGTTATTAAATTAATTCACTATAGACAAATAATAATGCTGATTTCATTCAATTTAAGAGAAACCTGAAAGGCTATACTTTTGTTATTCAGTAGATATTAAAATTTTAATATAAATGTAGGCTTTATTTTTTAAATTGTAAAAGCAACTAAACCGAAAGGTAAAATAAAAAAAAAAGAAATTAAGATAAAACATTTCAGGAAAAGTAGGCTAAGTTCTTTTTATCTTTGATCTTCTTTGATTTTTTTTTACAATATTATTATTGTAAGACGAAGACTTTTTCATCTTCCTATTAACTTGGGAACATTTGGTTTTGTTAAAGTTTTTCTTTATTTGTTTTATTGTTCAAGTGATGTAACAGCCATATTTTTCTAATTTGACAGATACTTATCTTTCTGGTAAAACCATTCCATGGTGCTAAGCAGGCGCCATTATTGTGGTCTAACAAATAGAATGTATATATCAATGGCACTACTTACTTTCATAACCGTACACAGAAATCTGAGGTAGATGTTAATTTCGTAATAAATCCTAATAAACTATGCTATAGACTACATGATACGAGAAATCTGTTGTTTCTCAGAATCAGAAAATTTTTCTGATTTTATTCATCATTATTTGTTAAGCTAAAACTTCCTAAGATATATGTCAACTTAAAAATTATATTTTTGGTTTTGTATATTCAAGTGAAGACAAAAGGATAAGTTCGAAAAACTTAATTTCCATTTTCGTTAAAAATATTTAGTAATATTTTATTCTTTGTTTTTTCTAAAGTCTTTGAAATAATAAAAACTAAAATCCTACATTTGCGACAGAACGTTTAATGTGTGTGGATGTATATGTTTTGTTATTATGTATGTAGACTTTTTCTTTTCAAGCCTGTATTTCAATTTAAAATCTACTAATGCGAAAATATTTTCTGAAAACAATAATTAAAACCGATTATTACTTACTTATGTTATCAAAATCAGGTGAATTTTAATCCTATCAATTCTTACATAATGGATTAGTTAAAAGGATTAATTTTTCCCCATTAAAGCAAAGAAAAATTAATAAAATTAGGGTAGAAATCCACTGTTTCGATTCAAATCCTCGTCAGAGATAATTTCTGTGACCTTGCGCTGACTTCTCAAATAGAGAAGTCCAAATCTACTTGAAATCTCAAATAGAACTCATTTCAAAAATTTCATTTCATTTCAACATAAATCGTCTATATTTGTCAAATAAATCAAATTTCAAGTAGATTTGGAGCTTCTAAAGTTATTAGATAATACACACACACACAAATATACACAGTGACTGCTTTGATGAGCCTCACTTTACTAGCAATCTGAACTGTACATGCTTACATTCAATCTGAACTGGTAAAGGTTTGGAAAACTGAAACTTTCCGCGGATTTTAATTATTTATGTATTATCATTATTTGAATATATTTTTAGAGAAGTAAAAGTTAAGAATAACAATATCTGAGTAGTTATTGTTGGCAGCAGGCGCATACAGCTATGTGATTTTTGTTTGTTCTTCTGATTCTCGCCAATGGATCGGAAAAAAAAAGTCAGATTTTTTTTTTTTTGCCTTTTCACAAATAATTTCTCTTATTCTTTCTAAATTGAGAATAGAAATCAAACACCTACAATGGTTATGGTCCCAAACACTCTCGCTCTGCGCTGAAGACAAACCGTCTGACTAAATTTATCTATTCAGAAGAAAATATTGTTTCGAAATGTCATCTGTCTTAACGGAAGCAGGCTTTTGGAAATATATAAAATAGAATGTACCTGAGAACAGAATTAGAAGTTGAAAGGCGGTAAAAATCGATTGACAGTAGAAAAGGCATCTGGAAAATTATGCTAAAGGATTTCAGCAATATGAGCAAAACATATTTAGCGATGTCCTACTCCAAAGGAAATAAAAGAAACGTTAGAGAATATATAAGCATCTAAAATAAATTTATTGTAAAGACTATTGTAAAGTAAAGTATAAGGTAAAGTTAGGTGAATGCGGGTCCATGAAGAAATATTTGACAACTATGACAGATTAGTGAATGAACGCTAACTGTGGTAAAAAAATTAAGAGATACAGACTCTCTTGTTGTCTGGTTGAATTTGGTGAATGAACTTAACAGTGTAAGTAGACCGGCAGAACTTCCAAGTCTTATCGTCAAGGATCTAGTTCACCAAACAACAATGAAGTAGTCCTTGCAATAGAAACGTGAGTGATGTCATGAGTTGTCTAATCAAATGTTACAATTATGTGGTTAAAGACATATCGCAACTGTTTTTTAAAGTTGAAGACTTTAAAAACAAACTTTGCAAACAAAGGAACAAGTGAAATCAAACGACGAAAACAGAACTAAAGAAAACTGCATGTAAATGTAAGCCAGAAAAGGAAAGACTTTGTTATGCAACACAAATAGTAGAAGTAGCAGAAATAAATTCTGGATTCTAGTGGCACAAACCACATGATAGAAGATAGTGGGACTTTGACCCGTTCAAAACCGTGTACCTATTCGGGTGTGTTCTAAACGGCAAATGGCGCCAAGGTAACGGTAATGCGATAGGAAATGTAACTGGCACTTACAGGTAATTTGACCTGAAGAATATTCTTGTCGTACCTGACTACAACGAAATATTGCATCTGTAAGTGCTATTACAGACGAAAATCTCCAGATAAAATTTAGTAAAAAGTTAAGATGGTAAAAGTAACTGGACGTGTAGCGATGAAAGGAAAACGTGAAGATCAACTTTACGAATTTGCAGTGAGAACTGATAATAAAAGAATTCTAAAGTTAATATCATAGAAATTTGGAATAAAAATTTTAAGAATTTAAACACTGGAGGAAATGGACAAACGAGAATCATTGCCGAATAAATTAACTGAAGGAGAAAGAAAGTATGACTCATGTACTTACTATTGGAAAGCAATCATGAAATTATTTTATTAAAATTTTAGAACCTTTTGACATATTGTCGGGATATTTGTGGTTCTATTATCCCGACAGGCCAGGGTCGATATAACTATTTTCTCGAGTCATAGATGATCTTCGCGTTATATTAGTGTTTATGCTATGAAGATAAAGGATAAAGTAACATCAATCTTTAAAAGATGGCATTAGGAAGTAGAACGACAAACAGGCGAGAAATTAAGGAAAATTTATATTGACAATGACTGAGAATTTGTTAATGCTCAACTGCGAGACTACTATGAACATCGTGGCATAAAACACAACAAAATAGGTTGTTAGAACGAGTAAATAGAACGATAATGGATCTAGTAAGGGCTTCTCTGGTAGATTATCAGTTACCCTAAAAGGCATGGGCTGAACTCTCAACAGCAGCGGTCCACATTCGTAATCGACAAAGAAAAGTCAACAATCGCATTATTTGTCGCTGAATAGGACATCCTTCTTTCTGGTACAATGTAGTGGCTTCAGATGCGCCATCATCCTACAAAGAAGCAATAAACGGCCCGAATGCTGATAAACGGTGAGAAGTTAAGCAACACGAGTACTATTCTCTGTTAGAAAATAACGTTTGGAGTTTAGTGAACTGTCTTTAGATCGAAAACCAGTCGAACATAAGTGGGTCTACCAATTAAAATGGGTGAAATTGGAAATGTAGGTCGTCACAAGGTCGTCACAAGGTAGGTTTGCAGGTCATTTTACAGAAAAACTTGGATACACTACGATGAAATGCTCCAGTAGCTAGTATTGATACAATACCTTTATTAACTGCCAAAGCATTCATCAGTTTGATATTAAAACTGTTTTCTGGAATGGCATTCTGGAAGACGATATCTTCATGGCACAATAAAGAGGTTTTTGACGTTGATAAAAGACTGTTGTCATTTATAAAAATCATTTTACTCATTAAAACAATCCGGAAGATGTTGGAACACTTAAACTCATTGACATTTTGATCAATAATGATATGATTACGTCTTTAAATAGGTATGTTACGTCTTTAAAATATATTGGTAAGCTGTTAGCACGATTGTCAGTACTATACCATTTTTTCAGAAACACTAGCGAGCAGCACAAAGAATATTCCTGTATCACAAAGATACAAAGGATAAAGGAATTGCCTATCAGCCATTCATAAGGGTTGGAGTGATGCTGATTGGGTTAATAATTCAAGTGAAAAAAAAAAAGTTTTGAGGGCTACGTGAAGAAGTAATAAACAAACAGTAGCACTTAGTACTATAGAAGTTGAATACGTTGCCTAACTACATGCTCTCGAAAAATGATATGGATTTTGGAACTCTTAAAAGAACTTGATATAAATAGTAAACCAGCTGTAATATATTCTGATAATCAAGCAGCTTTATCACATGCAAAGAATGTTATAAATAAAACTCGTTCCAGACATATTACCATTCTTCATCTTTTTGTGAGATCTTATCACCAAAGGCGATATTAATGTGAAATATGTCAGCACTGAAAACAATTTGGCTTGCTTACACTATATGGCCATTAATCATTGGGCACCCCCTGGAAAGTAAGTGGAATCGTCTGTACATGTAATAATCCTATAAAAGGACTTGAACGTTAAGTTGACAAGTACAGCACCTACAGCCATCAGTATGAAGGCGCGACGGGCTTAGTGATGTTGAACGGGGCATGATTATTGGTGATTGGTCTTTCTATCCGTGATATTTCAGGCAAGTTTCAGATACCCCGCACAACAGTTGGGTGATTAGTGAATGGGAAACGTGAGATAGTTGTAACACGCCAACCCAGATCTGATAAGTCGAAATCATTAACAGATAGGAATTGTCGAAGCCTACGACGTGTATTGGAGTTCAACCATAAGGCATCGTTCCAAACGGCGGCCAACGATTTTCGATCGGCATCGAGAAGTGATGTAAGTGATCGCACCAACCGCCGGGAGCTAGTTGCACTTCGATTCCATGGTCGATCTGTAGCCCATAAGCCTAAGATCATTGCACGAAATACCGCCCGTCGTTTACAATGCTGCAAAGCAAGTCGCCATTGGACTATAGAACAATGGAAGAGTATGCTGTGGAGTGACGAAATACTCTATGAGCTGTGGTAATCCGATGGACGTGTATGGTGTGGCGAATGTCTGGCTAGCGTTAATTACAGGACTGCCTTGTTCCTACTGTTAAGTTCACAAGAGGTGGAATCATGTTATGGTCCTGTTAATCATGGTATGGTCCACTGGTTTACGTGCGTGGATCCATGAATGCCAAGGTCTATGAAGCCATTTTGGACAATTCAGCGTTTCACAACTGTGGCAACAATTTGGAATTTTGGTCCATTTTATTTTCAGCGTAACAATGCACCCATCCATAAAGCAAAGACGATAACCGAGTGGTTTGAGAACATGGAAATCGATGAACTCTAATGGCCACCCAAAGTCCTGACCTCTATCCCACTGAACACATTCGGAGTTGAAGCGCCAGTTGAAAGCCAAACCAAACCGCTCATAAAACACTAAAGAGCGATTCAACATCTTGAAGGAGGAATGGAACCAAAGTCTTCCTCGAAGGGTAAGAGGCTTTGAAAGGCGCTCCTACGTCATACCTGACACAGTACCAGATCGTGATTAGTATATTACTAGTGGTGATTAACGGTCAATATAATGCATTTACCAAGTCATTGGCAACAGTTCGCCATAAAAGATTGATTACATACATACATACATAGTTCTCTGCCAAGGGCAGGTCCTTCACTGCAAACTCAGCATTCTCCAATCTTTCCTATTTTCTGCCTTCCTCTTCGTCTCCACATAAGATCCATTTACCATAATGTTGTCGATCATCTTAAATCTTCTTCTGCCTCGAACTTTTTTACCGTTCACCATTCCTTCCAGTGCATCCTTCATTAGGAAGTTTCTTCTCAGCCAGTGACCCAACCAGTTTCTTTTTCTCTTCTTGATCAGTTTCAGCATTATTCTTTCTTCACCCACTCTTTCTAGCACAGCTTCATTTCTTATTTTGTCTGTCCATTTCACATGCTCCATTCTTCTCCATATCCACATTTCAAATGCTTCTAGTCGTTTCTCTTCACTGCGTCGTAATGTCCATGTTTCTGCCCCATACAATGCCACACTCCACACAAAGCACTTCACTAGTCTCTTCCTTAATTCTTTTTCCAGAGGTCCGCAGAAGATGCTCCTTTTCCTATTAAAAGCCTCCTTTGCTATTGCTATCCTCCTCTTGACTTCTTGGCAGCAGTTCATATCACCACTTATAGTACACCCTAAGTATTTAAAGTTGTTCACTTGTTCCAATGTCTCATTCCGAATACTTATGTTTATCTTCTTTGTCTTTCTTCCGATAACCATAGTCTTTGTCTTGTTTACATTTATCTTCATTCCATATTGTTCACAGCTGTCATTCAGCTGCAGTAGCATATCCCTTAGTATCATCTCCTCTTCTGCTAACAATGCCATATCATCAGCAAATCTTATGCACTTTATTCTTCTTCCTCCTACTATCACCCCTCCCATGTTCTGAAAACAATTCTTCACTAACTCCTCTAAGTAGATGTTGAACAGCGTAGGTGATCGAGGGCATCCTTGTCGCACCCCTCTCCCTATTCCACTTCCCTCTGACAATTTTTCTCCTATCCTGACTTTGACTCGTTGTTTCATATAAAGATTAGTTATTAGCCTTCTCTCTTTCCAATCCACACCAATTTTCTTCAAGATTTCCATAAGTTTATTCCAATCCACTCTGTCAAAAGCCTTTTCCAGGTCCACAAATACTGCATATACGTGTTTATTTTTTTCTAGATATCTTTCGCCGATTGTTCGCAGCAGTCCAATTGCATCTCTCGTACCTTTTCCTTTCCTAAAACCAAACTGCTCTTCTTCCAACTCTCCTTCCACCTTAGAATATAAACGTCTGTTCAGTATTCGCAGAAGAATCTTCGCTGAGTGCGATATAAGGCTGATAGTCCTGAACTCACTGCACTTCTTTGCATTATTTTTCTTCGGTATTGGTAGCAATACTGTTTCCATGAAATCATCAGGCCATTCACCTTTCTGATATATTTCATTGCATAATGATAGTAATTGCTTCTTGTCTTCACCCAAGCATTTAACTAACTTTAACAATGTGTATTCCATCAACTCCTGTTGCTTAAAGATTGATTAATAATTTCAATTATGACAATCATTTATTTAAATTAAATAGATGATTCAGCGATAATATACTAGCAATAACAATGATTGTATTGTTATTGTTGGCAGCTGGCACGTGCGTTTTTTGTTTATTCTTTTCTTCAGATTCTTATCAATGGATGCCATAACAAAGTAAGATTTTTTTGTTTTTTGACAAATAATTTCATTCTGTTCTAAATTGATACCAGAAATCAAATACCTGCAGTAAAATAGTTATTTATTTATGTCTTACTGTTTTGTTTGAACACAATACATTTAAAGCAAGAATATATTTTTTAATTTTCAGATTTACGAAGAGTTGTATTAAATTTTGCTTTAATTTTTTTAATTAGTTGTAATTTATTTTCAGTTAATTATAATTTATCTCGTTGTTAAATCTTGTATAATTAATGAGTTCCTAAGAAGTTTTGATGATTATTTTCCCCCAAGTTAATACTTCCTTACTTTGTTATGTTAAATAACTTGTAACGTATTTAAAGAACAGTGGCTTATATTGCAGGAAATATGTTATTATAGTATGACAGGATTAGTACACGTAGATATTCGCACCATAGTTTCACGACTAGTTTAAGCAAAACCCATAATAATCTTTCTCAAATTACGAGTGACATTTAGGGTGTAATATCTCCATATCTTTCATGTTCAAAAGTTTAACTGCTAAACATAGAAAACTTTACAGAAAAGTTTGCTTATTATCTCGTTGCACAAAGTAAATAGTAATTACGACATCTCAGAAAATAAATTATTTAAAGCAATTTTAAAGATTTTTTTGCTAGATTTTTAATTAACAAGAATATAATAATAACTGACGAACTATTTTAAGTAAAATGACGGTACCTAAAAAGATATTATTATTTTTAACTTTTACTTTCCTAGGAATGTCTCATGACATCAGTCTGTCTGTGTGTATGTATTTCCGTGTAATACTACCGTGTAATACTTTTTAAACCTGTAGATGAATCTACCTGAGCCTGAACGTGAGCATTTAAGCAGAAGAGACAAGCAAATGCTTATATTTTAATTTTGTTCAAGAATTTGTTCCATGTTAAGAATTTAGAGCCAGAAAGTGACAAAAAACATCCCACAGAAAAAAAAAGCATTAGAATTTCTATGGATGCCTTAAATAAAGAATATTAATCTGCTTTATAATCCTACAATATCTGTGCAAATTGTTATAAGTAAAAGTAGTAAGATTCAGATAACTTAAGTAACGAATGAGGACTGAAATTAACCATTGTAAGATAATTACTACTGAATTATAATTCTACTACTATAGTAGTTTTCAAAAAAGAAGGGTTTGCCAAATATGGTCATTATGTAACGATCGATTTTGTCTGGAACAAACGTCACCAGTCATGACGTCATCAACTTGAACTCCGAGCAGTCAGTCCCAGGTGGCGTCGTTTTGTGATCGCATAAGCGT
This sequence comes from Thereuonema tuberculata, assembly GCA_023159025.1. NCBI lineage: Eukaryota > Metazoa > Arthropoda > Chilopoda > Scutigeromorpha > Scutigeridae > Thereuonema > Thereuonema tuberculata. The sequence continues at coordinate 4,914,321 of JAFIDM010004315.1, read as the reverse complement.
GACCAATAAAGGACAAACTTTGCATAGCTAAGCAAGGGGAATAGTGTGAAACGTTTGTAATTCTTTCAATTTTAATTATTATTATGTATTCGTAACTGTAAAAAATACAAAAACCAGAATGATTATTAATATTTGTAAGATTCAGTTACAGTTTTGAGCAATAGCTGGCGCTGTTACGTCCTGGAAATATCAATCTTTAAGGAAATTATGATTTCAAAAGCTCTTCTTTCATGAACTGAACTGTAATAATTTACTACTAAATACAAAGTACAATTGATTAGCTCTCCAAGTCTTATTCTTAATTGTAAATGAAGCTCTTCTTCTTTTACAGTAGAATACTTAAATTTAATCTCTTAGAAAACTGAAGAAACTAAGTCTATCCTTCAAAACTACTCTTGAATTTATTAAAGGAATTTATTTTCTAAAACTGGCGAGTGTTATACAACCGGTATCGAGATTTTCCAGTTTAGTAATTTTTTTTCAGTTTTTCTTCTACAATTTTTTTCGAAAAATGAACAAATCGAAAAATACAAACAAAGTAATTCGGCATTTGTGTTTTAATTAAAAAAAATAAACTGTCGATTATTTTCTTTTCAATTACATTAATTTGAAATTAAAAAAAAGAAACGAAAGAAAAAAAGAAAATACAATATTTTAAGGAAGCAGGCTTTAATTTCTACCAGAAACTTCTTGTAATTTCATTATTAAACAAGAACATTTTTAGATACTTAAAAGTTATCTGGAAATTCCTAGCAGGAACATCCTGAAAGAACTGATGTTTTTCTTTGAAACTTTTAAGATCTCGCATTTCTAAACCACCACGTTTATCCGTTTCATTGATAAAATGGAGAGAATTTTGTTTCAACCACGAATAGAAACAATCAACAACTCAAACAATGAGTGAAATGATAGCCATTTGGTTAGAACCGAATAACCTAATTCAGGCAATTATCGATAAAATTTGGGGATCATTCAATTCTGTGTAATAGATGCTAGGTTAAATGCCCCCTGCTAATCACTGTCACATGAGACTATGCTAATTATATTATATAAAATTGATTTATCTAATTGTCACACTTGTCTTCACATCTCCAATGACATTATGAATCGACTCCCTCAGTCATTGCATTTTGTAGATAAAATATTAACGATCTTCCAATTACGATACCATTATTGAATTTTTCTATTAATGTCTTTCTATCAGTTGTATTCTGTTTCAATGGAAATTGAATTTAAGACACCTATTAATCATTTGGTGTAAATCATAACTCTACAACTAGCATAGTTTACTTTTAATGATTACCCATTAATAATAGTTACGTATAGAGTAATGCTATTACAAAAAAATATATTAACTGAGCGTGATTGCTTTCATTATTCAACATCAACATTTTTCTATTTTGTTTCTCTATTTGAATTCACATCACCCTAAATCGGTTGGATGGATTTCAGCAAATTTGAGATGTTACTAATTTATTGTGCGAATTCAAATGTAGGCAAATTTAATTTAATTTCCACTCCATCCATCTTTCAAAAATAACCTCTGAAGTAAAACATTTAGACACTTAAAACAATTAAAATAGAGAATTCTGGATATCTTTCTTATCAGCCAGAAAACGTATTTTTGAAATTGATCTTCAGAAAAAAAATAAAGAGAATGTTTCCTTCAGCATTTTCTTTCAATGTTTCAAACGATTCGATCGTAATTTCCCATTTTTCTCTTCATATGTCTTTTCTCTGTAATAAAAATTCTGAGGTAGATTCATATCGAAGCCTCCAAAAAAATATTCCGTCAAAAATGTAAATAATCATGACTAGATGATTATTGCCCATTTCCTTGTGGGAAGATTATTAACGAAAAGCTAACAGATCGTATATCAAATAAGACACTCTAACCTTCGCACATAAACTGAAGTATACAAACAATGCTGGCTCCCTTCTATTTTATTACTCCCAAAGATTACGGCAATAAAATTTTATGTGACGGAACTATCCGTTTCTTCGAGCAGAAAAGAAAGGGAGATTCAGAGATAGGAAGAACAGAAAAGTTGACGAAAAGTAGCAGTTTGACACTGAAAACCAGCATGTTGTCGAGACGGTCATAGTTTCGCATGTGGACCCGTACATCTGATTAGATGTCTGCCAAATCTCTCATCGCTGTCCGTCAACGCACCGATAACAGAACTTCGTTGGCGATTTTTCACATTCTTTGCTTTTGGTATTGAATTCTTCTTCGACAGCCATATTTGGCTACCAATCCTAACAGAACAAAAGACAATCGAAACTCATTTCATTTCCATGGACACAAACACGGGCTTCAACTTACAAAACTTACTGCGGGCTGCAACTACATAAAGCAAAATTAGTTATTAAATAACATTAATAATAGATATTCATTAATTTCAAAATTAGTTATCTTTATAATTTATTTGAATAATAATAAAGTCAGTAAAAAGTTTTGATTAATGAGATATGAAAGTGAGGTCCTGACTCAAAGAATTCAGGCGGCTGCAAAACCTTTTATTTTTTATATATATATTTCTTTTATCAATGCACCTCAATTCTGAAAATTTAAATATGAACTTCTGAAGCATACGAGATTTATATTTTCTTGTTTTTAATTTTCAAAATATTCTATAATTAATTAAATAAAATTCAAAAACAGTCAATTTTTTGAGCGTTTTCCAGATATTACTCGGTATTTTCAACTTAAAATAACTTGACGAAAAACTGAAATGATAAAACAATTTTAAAATAATGATTTGTGTTTAAAATATTTATTTATTAGTGCAATAGATAATTAAAAAAAAATAAACTGTTTTTTTTTTTAAATTATTACAGCTTAATTTTTTTTTGTGTTATCAAGTAATCATAATAAAAAACATTTGCATTAATGACTTTCTAACTATCAGGCAAATTCATTTGATGTTGTTCGTTTCCGAAAATAAATTTGTTTTAAAAAATTGTTTTATAGAAATAGATTTTTATCAATTCTATTAAAATCTATTTCTATAAAAAAAAACGCTTAAAAATCCCATTGGGTTTTCCAGAAGATAGAGGACCATGTAGATTCAAGGTACTGTGGACGGTAAAGCGCATTTCACATTTAATGGCAGTGTCAATACGCACAAAATATCGCACCTGGGCCACAGAAAACCCGCATGCATTTGTCAAAACTTCTCCTTCATCACCCAAAAATTACAGTCTTGTGTGGTTACACCGCTGAATTCATTATTGGCCCCTTTTTCTTTGAGGAAGGTCAGGGGGTCTGAACTTCAAACGGTTACTGTCGTAGGTGAGCGATATGTAGCACTGTTAGGGAGCAGCAGTATTCTACACTTGCAAGAGGGCAAACACTCCATACAGTCACATTCATGCAAGATGGAACGCTGTTACTGTCAAGCGACTGCTATGCTTAACTTTCGGGAGAGAACAGTATCTTCAGTCGGTCCTTTCTTTATGTGTGGCCACCAAGTTCTCCCGATCTCACATCTTACGACTTTTGGTTATAGGGTTACTCCAAATCAAAGGTATATCGGCCAACGCTACTAGGCACGTTGAAGGATCATGTGTCCGCAATAACAGATATGCTACTGAATGCGGTGAACAGTAAGTCGTGTTTCGTCTGACGGCTGTGCTCCTGACTGAGAGGCGCCACATTGGATATTTGTAAGCCGGAATTCGTGTGAACTGTCCTACCCCACCAGTCGAATGACGCAACAACCTGGTGGTCGGAAATGTAACTAATCAGGCAATAAAGTTATAGTCCAGTAACCTTGTCGCCTGAAAGAGGGATACCGTGCATCAGATCCGGTAGTTCTGAAATTTTGCTGAGCTGTTTATGATGTTACCCCAATGAATGATCTAAGTTTTCGGCCTCAATCGCCGAACGCAACCTTGGCAAAAATAAAAAAAACCACGAAATTTTCGACCCTTCTTCAGGTTTTGGCGATTTTAAGGACTATTGTTGTGATAATAATGACTTAGTACATTTGTAAAAGAGACGAAAGTTCCTACAGTTTGAGACCAGAGCTGTATATATGGACCTAATAGTTTCCGAAATACAACGTTTCGAAATTTAGTGCGTTTTCCGAACTCGGCAATTGCTAGCAATAATGTAATGTTCTGTGAGCATTTCTGAGAAAATAGCATTTCTACTATCAATGCTCCACAAATTATCACATTTTCAAATTTTTAGTTACTTTTGGATCACCCAGTTTAACAATACATAATATAGATATGTTTCATAATAAAGTCAATATACATAAACAATTCTAGATACTGTTTTGTTCTAAGGTTTTCAATTAAACGATTTTCCTTAAAAACTTGTTTTGTTTTATTTTTCTTTTATATAAATTTAATTATAATACACCTGAAATATAAAATTTAATTTTTTTTTAAAAGTTTTAAAAAATCTATTTACACATTAATACATATTTAATAACAAATTTTCGGAAGACCTTCCCCTCTTTTCTTTTTCAAGTTTTAAAAATGTAACAAAAGACAATTACGATGTTAGAATATTGCTCAAAAATTGTTATTTACATTAAATTCTGCCTAATTCAAATGTTGTAAATTCATAAAAAGATGTTTAAACTAATGTTCATTTTTTTGTATTTTTGTAAAACCGGAATGTATTTTAGGTAAAATAAAAATCAGAAAATAAAAAAAAAATGAAATCTTTAAGATAAATCCTTATAAAATAACAATGAAAAGTCAGTATGAAAATAACGTGAGATTCTAAATGCACTGTTATTGTGTAAATAATTTACTTCTATTCGTTCTTTAACATCTTCATTGTTGTTTTATGACTAAAAATACACATTTCTTCATTTTTACGTCATTCACTCTTTGAAAGTCCTTAAACTTAAGGTTCACGAAAGGTAAAAGAAAGATCGAGGCGTGGAAAAAAGCCTCACTTTCAAAACCCGTGCGACCACCGTTAAGGTCATGGAAGACGCAGTTGGAGGAATTTCATTATACGTATTTTAATAAGCTATATATTTTACAAAGAATATTTAAAATTACGAAATAAAATACAATCATTGGATTCTGCTACGTAAAACGTAGATAATGTATAATGTAAACTTAAAAAATAAAAATTACAGATTTTCGATTTAATAAATAAATTGGAGACCTTTGTATTCATTTAATATTTAATTGAGTGAATATGCCAGTCCTACTATTATACATTTGTCTCCTTTTCTTTTATCCGCTTGTCTACTTACTAAGAGCATCACGCTAAAACGGTTGCATCGATTTCCATTAAATTATGTAAGTATAATTTTTGTATAGAGATACAAACATCTAATAAACATAAATATCTTATAAATATAAATATTAAAATATATAAATGAATGACGGACACAGTAATACTGGAAATACTGTGACTTTACAATTAATTTATACTGCTCACTCATTTGTTCTTGACGTCAATGGTTCAGGGAAGGTTAGGTGAGGGAATGACAATGAGGGTTACTTTGCGTTGCTTTTGAAGAGTGGTACGCTATTGCCAATTTAAAATATCAATTTTCCGGAAATTTTTGGGAAAAGTTTTTGTTGAATGCTCTACTACAAGTTGGTGGCGCCAGCGCAATAGTAGGAAAGGTATTCCAAAATATACATAATCTATACATGTATTCATAGACTTTTTTCAATATAAATGAGAAAATTTTCATCACAAATACATTTTTAAAAAAGGGTTTCTAAACTACCTACGAAGTTATTAACAACGAAGGAAATTTGAAGTAAGGAAATTTGAGCCATCAACGCCATGTATACCTTTAATGCCACCTATCTAATTCTTCATAAACATAAGAGATGGCGGTACTGCACTAAAGTAGTTTGCATTGACATGCCATCTAGTGTTGAAGTGAGTTATTAGCAGACCGCCAACATTTTTGAGTGAAATTACATTTCGACTATTTCGTGTTGAGGACTGGTTCTGAAAGGCTGCTACTATATCAAGGTAAGATAAAAATATAGATTTTTTAATGTTCAGCAAAGATTAACTATATAAAACTATATATTTTCTTGATTCTTGAAGATTCTTCTATGTAGATAAGATAAAGTTATTTTTAAAATTCGGAAATTGTAGACAAACAAGTGTATCATGTGATCCACGTGCTCAGTAGCGCTTTAACGCCACTTTAACGCCACTAATAAACTTTATATTTTTTGTAAGCTTACTTCTCTAAAGCTTTTTGAGTTAACTGAAAATATTGTTTTTTGTGGTATTTTGTCTTATTGTCTCATTTCATTTAAAAGGAGGGGATATTCAAATTAATTTTTACATTTCCTCTTTTGGTTTATCTACAGATTAGAAAGACTGTGTTAATTTCAATGATTTTTTTTATTATTTTTTACAGAAAGTCAAATTTAGTTGCTTTTTACTGTAATTTTGTACAAATAATGTTTACAATGATGGAATAATTCTTAATTTTAAATAAGTTAATAGAAAGTAGGTGGCGTTAATTGGACAGGTGTTCCTAATAACGCCAGTTTGCAAAGTTTTCTTATTTGAGTTCTCATACTTCTCCAGTAAAAATTATCATATGTTTCATTATGGTATGCTTCAAACAGAAGATTAAACTTTCTTGGTCCTAATTTTCGTATTTCGATACACCTTATTTCCAGACTTACAATAATTTAAATGTTAAGGTGGCGTTATTTGCGCAGGATACTTTATAATTTATGAAAGATAATGTAAGTGGTTTTCTTACCTGATTTTGAAGAAGAAATCTTTTTCTTTTTCAGCAAAAGATGTGAGGTTAGGTGGTGCAATTAGGCTTTAACAGGACATATGGTATAAAATAATGCCGTAGTTCTGTAAAAAAAAAAAAAAAAAGATAGAAATAAAATTATTTAAACCGAATTTCACTTAAAATGATTTTATTTTTTTGTTAGTCAAAGATGCAAACACAAATTCCATCGATTTAATAGCTTTTTGAGACAGCAATTATTGGGCTTGAAGGAGTACATTTTCGCACTCTTTTGCCGGTAAGCCCTTACCTACTGATGCTATAGGTACCAAAATCAATAGGAATCTTCTAACAGCCCAACTCTCATCTCTAAAAGTTTATCTTTCGAGGATATACAGTTTTGAAGTTATCGTTATATTGTTGGACGAAAGGAATGAAAAAATGGATTTTAATTAAAATTGCATTTTAAAACTTTTTTCTTCTAACCTTTTTTTTCTCTTCGACGCTTATTAGTGAATTGCATTAATGTTGAGCCAAACCTTAAAGACCCTGCGAAAGCGTTTTTATAATGTATTTCTACATACATAATCAGAATTTGCGATATTTAGTTGGATGGGAAAAGTCCAGTTGATCCTGCTAAAATATCTTAAAAGGCATCCTAGAAGAAATAGATGTTTATAAAAATATTTAATTAATTTATGTAAATAGAAGAGACATTAAACTTTGACAATATATCATAGATGGTTCAATCATAAAATGCCGTATTAAGGCTATAGTCTTGGAAGCTCCTGTACAAGCAATTTAGATTTAAGAGATTTATTTTAGAAATATAGAAAGAAAGGAAAAAAATAAAATTCTTTTAAGTAAATTGAGAAAAAAAAAAAAAAAATCAGTCAAAACACACACATTTTCTGTTTAGTTCACCTTCCGAATTGAAGTGAAGAGATTGTCAGATCTTTTCAATCAGTCTTTCTTTTTCTTCTGCAATAATCTTTTCATTTAAGGTTCCAGAATAAAAAGAGTGTAGCTTTTACCCTTAGAAAGTTGTACATTTTTAAATTCTTGAAACTTTAAGGTTAAAAGACCTTTACTTGAAACTTTAAGTTTAAAAGATATTTACTTTTAAATAAGACTTCGTATATTGTTTTTCTTTTATCGTCCTCAAATAATCGATACAATGAGATTCCAAGCACACTGTTTACCAAAAGATACCAGGGAATATTGAATTATTAATAGGTAAAAGCAAGTTTCCAGTATGTATTAAAAGGGCAGAATGTTGTGGAGAGCGTTAATGCTCTATTAGATTGCATTACCGTGCAAAGTGCTGGTCACTGCCTGTAAACAACGGAATGAAAACAGAATTGTTTAGGAAACTGGGTGTCTTAAGATTGCAATTCAGAAAACTGCTTCATCTTAACAGCTTGAAATTTTTTAGTTATCCGAGAAATAAGTTGTTCTATAAACAGCTTCACAACTATTTCAGCAAAAGCTTTAGAAACTACTGAAAATTTGATTGATTAAAAGGCCTTTTAGGGTTATTTTGAATTATAAATACGAAGCTTTTACAGCTAAGTAAATAGTTACAATTTAAAAATTGTGGTTTAGAATCCACCTGTCTTAAAGTCGTGCCATCATCCCCATCTACTTTTTCAATTTTCCCATAAAATACATGTAATTTCGGTTTTTGATACAGATCTACCAACTATATTAAGAAAAAATATTTTTTTATTTAAGTTCTTTAATAAAATATTACAATGTATTATGTAATTTTCCAATTCTGTATTTAAATGCAGTACGTTGGATAGTTATTTCACCTGCTCAGATTCGATTCCGTTTAAGATATAGATTTTCTTCTTTTAAAGGAAATTCTAATCAATCAATTACAGTTATTATAATTACAAATAGGTTTATAATTATAAACATTCTAATTACTAGTTTTCCTTTACCATTCTTAGCTTATCATTAACTAGTATTTCTTCAGTTTATCTGTAGGTAACTTTGGAGTGAAAATAGAAAAAAGGGAGAATAATCAAATAATGATTTCAAATAAGAAATGCACAAGAAATGAATATATTTAGATTTCATTACTCAGACAACGCTCTACAAGTCTAGAAACAACTTCAATAGATATAAAATATGGGAAATGAAAGTTATTTTCTTGTCCAGTTAAATGTTTCAATTTTTAGAGTTATCTTAATTTTTTTCATGTCAATGATAACATCTAATAAATTCTGAAACCGATACTTTAAGGATAATATCTCAATTGTTTCCCAAATATGTTGATTAAAATTGGCTTTTACACTTGTTGATTAAAATCTTATTCCTTAAGATCTAAATTACATTGATATAATTTATGACCATGAGAATTTATGATCTTGTAAATAGTTGCATGTTTATAGTCCGTCTAAGTCAGCTAGGCAGTCCCTTTCAGGCGTTGGGACAGAGAACTTGAAAAAATAGGGGTAAAAGGTAAGTGCGAGTAGGGAGAAACGATTAAGCACAGTGGGGGTGGATTTTTCTGTGGATTAGAAGGGATCTAAATGACTATTTCAGAAGAGCTGAATTCTCCAAAGTACTAAAAAAAGGATCACATAGGACTGTTTTTTAATTCCACAACAAAATAACTAATAATATCTTATTTATTTATTTATTTATTTATTTACTTGGTTAATTAATAAAAATATTTAAATAAGTAATCAAATTTACAAAGAAATATTATATGAAAAGATTCATATAACATTATATAACTTTATATATTATATAAAGTTCCTGATAACAATGACCCCATTGGAAAACCGTTTACTTGTTTCAAAATTTTGTTATTGTGCTTAAAATATGCATTATCCGTAACCTCTTTAATCAATTCCCTTAATTTTATGAAATTTATATTTTGTTTTAACTATAGTTCAGGTTGTTCATATGATACTTTATCCAATATTTTTAAGATTTCAAAACCTGAATGTTTGTATATATACTCTCCATATCTAAAGAAAAGAAGTGAAATTATAGGATTGACTAACAATAAAAAAAATATACTTCGTAACTTTAGTTGTAGTTTCATCACTTTTTCTTTTTTATGAATTGATATTTTTTTTTTAATGACTATTAAATTGTAATAAAACAAAACAAACAAAAAATATAAACAAATAATGAAGACCAATAGCATTATTGCATTAATAGCAGCACGTTAATATTGTTTTAATAGAAAAACAAACTAGCTTTTATGCTACATATTTTTTTTTTAACTTCTGTAAATGTATATGAATTTTATTTATATAAATATGTAGCAAAATGAATTGATGACTCTTTCTCATTATTTTTTAGCCCTGAAAAGGGCTTTTTTTTTTTTTTTTTTTTTAACTGGAAATACTTCTGCTTTAAAATTAGTTGCTATTTTCATTCTTCAGAACTTGACGAACTTGACGAGTTTTCTTCAGAACTTGACGATTCCTCTTCCAAATTAATAATTAATTCTTCAGCTCTTTCCTCTAAAATTCCTGAACTTTCCCAATACTCTTTTTCAATTTTAATGACTTTTTCGCAGACAGGTTTCCAAGTTTTTCCTTTCTAACTCCAAAAAAAGCTTCATTACACAATTTATCTATGTCTGCACAAGTTGTTTTTGTTTGGTGTTCTCCGATGTAACTAGAAATGAGTCATTTAGATCCCTTCTAATCTCAGTCCACAGAAAAATCCACCCCCACTGTGCTTAATCCTTTCTCCCTACTCGCACTTACCTGATACCCTTTCACCCCTATTTTTTCAAGTTCTCTGTCCCAACGCCTGAAAGGGACTGCCTAGCTGACTTAGACGGACTATACAAATTTTCATATAATTTCAAATTACTTTGGTACCGGTATATATTGAAATTGAGAAGTTAAAAATATAATTATCGAAGGCTTTAATCAAGACATATTTAAACATATTGTTAAAATTGAAAGGGTGATAAGGAAAGAAACTGAATTTTCCAATGATCTAGAAGAACTTGGTGTGCCTTATGTGAAAAAGAATTTAATGAAGGGAAAAAGGATATGTAGCAGTAGTAACGGAATTATGATAGGTTCTGGAAGAAAATAGACAAGAAATTACGCAAATTCTGGTAAATAGATTTAACTACATTTTCTAGAAGATTATAAACAGAAATCTAAAAAAAAGTAAATAAATAAATAAAAACAAAGCGAAAAAGAAAAACTAATGCAGTTAAATAAGTTTCTCGCCAATTTTACGTGAATTATTTACAAATTTGTTAATAATTTTAGTTATAAAATTTAAAGTATGTTAAACAGTAGGAAAACGAATAGAAGGAGTAGAAAAAAAAAGTTCCTGTTGCATACTATTATTTTAAAAACTAAATTATTTGGAATGACAATGTAAATCATTTGAGAGCTGATAAAGTACACTTTCCAATGGTATCACAAGGAATCGGTATATAACAAAATTTTCTTTACTATAGGACCAGTTCAGAAAACAGGAAAACATGTTGAAACGGAGCAATGATATGGAAAAGATTTGCTTGAAAAGAAAAGCCAAAATACTGTAAAAAAAAAAAAAAATATTCTAATCAGTATTTGGTGTAACCATCCTTAACTCTTGTAATGGCTTCCATACGATTTGTCATCGACTGCATTAATTTCTACGTCATGTCTTGAGGAAGGGCTTCCCACTCCTCTATCATGCCTGTTTGGAAATAGTTGATGGTGCTAGAAGCGGGACTTCTGGGTTAAACCCTTATCTTCAGCTCACATCTGCTCAATGGTATTTAAGTCCCGGGGCTATCCAGAGGTAAGTCCATGGTGGCCACACCGACCTCATCCAGATCATCTCATAGCATGTGGTCTCGCGTTGTCGTGGATTAGCACATTGTCGCCTAAGATGTCCCTGATGTAGTCATCTGCCGTCAAACCACCTTTGCGGCCACCACCAGCTATGATAAATGAGGTCTGTTTTCCCCTCGACGGAATTTTCAGCCCACATCATACACTGTGCATAACGTTCTCCAGACCTCTTGTATATCGGAGCTCTTCTGTCGTTGCCGGAAAACTTTTAAACCATTGCTCCATTGCTCTAAACTCCAATCGATGTGATCGCGATCAAGTTAAAGATTGCTTGTGAATGGGCTGCCGTGAAAAGGGGCCCAGTAGCAGGCCTCTTCGGTATCATGTCGCCATTCTTCAACTGTCTTTCGACTGTCCACTCTCTGACCCCCTCCCCATCGAGCTCCTCGGAGTTCTTGTTGGATGTTAATTCCAGTAAGGGTCGATTTCGGAGTGAAATGAAGACAATGAAGCGATCGTCTCTTTGCAATGTGGACCGCGGTCTGTCTGAACCTGGCAGACCAACTCCCCGATGGAAGGAACCAACCCTCCCATACCTCCGCTAAACTCACCAGACTGGCTCATGTTAACTGGCGAGTGACAGGGAGCATGATGTGCGAATCATCCAACAAGGCAATAACTCGAGCTGCTGCTTCAGGCTTGGGTGTCCATTTCGTGAGTTAATACTGCAACTCAATTAAAACAGGTGTTACTGATGAGTACTTTTTAAAACACACTATTTTTAATAGCAATGAACGTTTGCTCATATTGCAAGCATTTGACAGCATTGTTGAGAATCGATCTGATATCACATTGCAATATTGTTGTATATTGATTTTTAAGGTACCATTTGAAAGTTTATTTTCTACGATTTCAGATGATGTATAATTATTATCCGCTATAGAAACATTTCTCTTTGACATAATTGACAGCAAATGCAAATACAATCGTTGAATCGATTTTTTTTTGCTCCCCAGTATCTTATTTGATGCAGTTAAAATTCACTGTTCAGAAATTGATTGAACAGAAATAAATGGAAAAGTAATTAACATACATAAAGAAGGATATGTAGGAGAATACCGGAAAGGTATAAGAATAATACTATCGTTAATAAACTACTTTACAGCGTTAAAAAAAAAAGTAGCTTAAAAATTAGAGTAAATAAGAATAAATACATATTATTGTTATGTAAGCGGATGATGATGTCAAGGCGACTAAGTTGTAAGAGATACAGGCCATGGCGCTCATACGAAAAACGTCGTTCGTTCAAGTGGTAAAACTTGTGGAACAGGAGGATTTTAAGAAAGTTATTATTGTCATGCAGTGTGCTTCGCCTCACAATATTGTGATTTGACATTGTTCTTTCCAGCGCCATGGTCTATTTTTAGTTGTGAATCTATATTACTAAAATTTTTTATTTCTCTGTCTGTCTGTCTGTCCGGCGCAATTTTCTATGCGAATGGAAAATAGAAATAATTTTTACAATGAAATTTCCGCGACGGGAATTGAACCTGCAACCTTCTGATCCGAAGTCGGATGTGTTATCCATTAGGCCATAGGGACTACAACTCTTTTCATATTGTTTTTTGACTTATATCTCCGCAATTGTTGTGTTGTTGTTGTGCCCCAATGTTAGTGCAACAATGGAAAACGGTTTTTCAATTTTTTTTGTCACGAGGAAGTCGACAAATTCAAAGTGAGCATTTTTGAACTTCAAACTTTGCTTTCTTTGGAATCGAGTTTTATTAGATTATCTTAAATTTTATTTTCTTATTATTATTACTTTTAATAATTGAATTGTACCTTATTATTATATTTTTGTAAAAACAACTAAACTTATTGATTCACGTGTTTTTGAAATTTGTTTAAGATTCCAACTATTTTGTTTTGTTGTACTTATTCCAATTTTATTATGCTTGAAAAAGAGATGGCTTGAAAAGTGTCTTCAAAACTTCAAAATGTTGCTTTAACCCCTTTCATTGGCGCAGCTTAGCCGCAGCTGCTTTTGCGCCATAAAACACCAACCAACAAACAACAAACCCCTTTCATTGGAATCGATTATTCTTGGATTATCTCATATAAACCATCGTTTTATCATCGATAATCAATTAGTATCGAAATGGACAACGAGAGAAAGTATGACATCTTTTCAAAGAACTGTTAATAATGTCGTAATCTCGGCCATTCTTGACTACAGGTACAATTTGTCTGAAGTCTCCGCCAAAGAGGAAAATTTGTCTAGATTCACAAGTCATCAGAATTTGGTTATCTTCACTTGAAAGAATAGTCACAATCAATTCGTTGCCAGGAGTATCGTATATAAGCTATGATCTTCATTTAACATCTATATCAACCAAAGTCCATCTAAATAAATCTCTTCTAATTTCTATAACGAACAATCTGTACACGGGAGATGGCCTAGTAAGATATGAAATTGTTAAACTTAGCGGAGTTGTTTAGTAACTTAGTTTGAGAAGTAAATATAAATAAAAATTAAAACTGCTTTATACAGACTGGATTCCAAAAGAAAAGAAAAGAAAAGTAAATTCCGCAAATGTAACATTTATATTGCAGGAAATACCCTAGGAAATATTTCAATTTGATAATACATTGTTATTTATTGATACATTAATGATTTTATTAGGAATTTGCAAAAATTATTAAAAACTGTAAAAAAATGTATATATCTTTTATTTACAAAGAATAGATGAGTATTCAATATAATTATAAAAAATTAAAATAAGAAAAAGAAGCATAAAACCGCACACAATTAAAGATTCACTGAGCTATTTTTGGATTTTTGAACCTTTAATTGTGTGCGGTTTTATGTTTCTTTTTCTTGTTATATGTCCTTTCCGCATCCACCAAAAAAAAAGTAAAAAATTAGATGGAACAAATTTAAGGATTGCCTCATTTTTAGTGACTCAAAAGATAGATGCTATCCGATTTCTCGCGAGTAGATATGTATAACGTTCTCCATAGCCCAAACGAGAACTCGGAGCCCCAAGAATCGTATCTCGTGCGATTCCTCAAACTTGCGAGGAATCGTGCAAGGTTTGTGGGAAAATTCTGATTTCGATGCTGGCCATATCGGACTTTAAGTGGCCATCGACTAATTGAGAATTAAGTGATAATTAGTCAAACCAACTCCATATTCTCGACTTATTGTGTCCACTTCCGGTTCAAAACAATTACTCAGTCGCTACGAATGATACAAATTGGTGAGAGTGACTTAGTTTCGTGTTTACTACAGAATTGAAATGATTTATTCATTGAAAGGCACGAGAACCATTAACAGGTTTCTTACGATGAACAATTTTGAGAGATCAAAGATAAAAAAATTAAAAAAAATGAAACAACGATTCAAACTAGACAGGAACTTTAAAAACTAAAATAGAATTGGGAAGGATGATGAGAAACAATAGTAGAATTATGAACATGATTCTTCTGAAATGAACCAAGGAAATGAATTGTCTTGGAATCAATTCGAAAGACTTCATAGATCAAAGTGTTAATGAAAGAAATTTGAAGACTATTTATCGTAATGATGATAAAAAAAGTAGTTGAAAATGATTTACATTGCCATCATCATATTGTCATCAGATGAAGAAACAGAAGTATATTTTCTTTTTTAAAACGTTGCAGCTTATGACAGAATGACAGAATTCTATCGTTATTTGTTAATGGACAGAAGAATTCAAATGAGATGTGAAGGCTTCGCATGGTATTTATTACTGAACATGCCAAGTTTTCACATCCCATTTGAAAATGTTTGTCTTCTGTCCATTTGTATGCCTATCACGTGAAAGCGGCTCTACAGATATCCTTCAAAATAGGTGCAAAGTATTTATGTTGTGCAATTTATAACGACGCGACGGTCGGTCTCCCACTTCGCTCATTCCATGTTAACAAAAAATATATAACCCTGATAGCAAACAAAGTTTTCAAATAAATGTAACATTAAAAAACTGCAATGCATTAACAGTTTGGGCACCATAGATGAATACTGTAATTTCCTTATATAACATTGTAATTTTACATAGGATTACAGTAACATTACTTTGAAATTTATTTGAATTAAAAAAAATTAAGATTAATTAATTTCATGAGAAATCTTATATTTGAACATTTTTCTTATTTATCCGAGCATAACGCTAAACCGTCTGAACAGATTTCATAAAATTTGGTGCATTGCTTATTTATGGTCTAATTTAAAACAAAGCTATATTTATTTTCTATCGATCATCAAAATTTTCCCCCTACCATTCTCAGTTCCCACTAGGCGATGGATATTTCAGCGTAAATTTCCATATATTTAGGTTTAAATTTGATATTTCAATTATCCTCATTAATTTACTATTCCGCTGCTGTTTGTTTATTCTTCGGTAGAGAAGTATAATCAATTCAATTTGATAACATCACAGAATTAGGAATAAAATACTCCAACCTAAAAACAAATATCTGATCTCCTGTTTCTCGTCTCAGATATCAAACAGAATTATTCAACAGAAATACATCAAACATCCCTTTGTTCTCATCCTAACGCTTTGCTAAGTTTGTAAAAGCAAAGAATAAAGAATGAAAAGCTTTGCTTTGATTATATTTGCTTGATTTCATAGTTTCTGTAACTGTTTAAGTTTCTGTTAATTCGTGATAAATTACTTCCATTACAGATAATGCAAAATAATTCACCACTTCAGTGTAAACAAGACGTTTGTAAAAGAATTCCAAGTTTCTTTTCTCTTATTTTTTTTTATTATGCTTCTTTGTTTTATTTGTTTTAAATTCAAGCACAAGCATTATTCTCCTTGCAATAGTTCAGAGCAAAAGATAAAATAAAACCACAGGATTATTCATCTCCGTCTTTGTTTTAAGTTAGATCCTATCTAAGCAACGTATGAAATTTTAAAGATACCCGTCTCGTCTTTTAAGCTTTATGGGCGTACAAATAGAGCTAAGATGATAAATAGAAGTTCAAATAGAATAGTAACACCTTCAGTCAATTATATGGTTTTATTGATTAATAATAAATAAATAAATGAATGAATCTGTTCATCCGATAACATAAATCTTAAATAAAGAAATCACATGAGATATTTCTTTTATTTTTATTACCATCGTTAAACTTTATTATTGTTATTAATAATATCTAAAAAACTTTTTGAGGTCAAAAGGTTTAGCCTCACAATTGCTGACCAGATGTTTATTTCAAATTCCCATCTTTCTTGATGCAATGAATCAAAAACTCAAGGAATTAATTTTCAATGTTTTTTTTTTCTTTTTCTTATTGTATTCTGAAATCTTCCGAAGTAAAAATTTCATTTACAAAATAACACAACAATATTTTCTAAAATGATATTTACAGAAGAGGAACTTTAGTGCAGTTCTATTTATTACATGTGATTATGAGGTTTCTTTTGTTGTATTTTCGTCTGAACGACAAATAATAGTGATTTACTTTATTATGTTTATATTTTGCCTGTAGCTGTGTATATAAATAATCGCAGAAAAAATATCTTAAATTTTTTAAAGATTATGTAAATCCATTTTTTTCAACAATACACAAATAATAATAATAGCAGTTGGTACTATTAAAAAACTGCAGTCAAAATAAACTTTAATTTCGACACTTTAAAAATACAATTAGTTTCTCTGGCATGTTGTCAGTAACGTCATTATCACCCTCCACCTCGCAGGACATTATACAGGATGAACATTGATGAAAATCAATACACTGGTAATGTGGCTTAATGCCACGGCAATTTTTCGAATACTCACCTTGTACAACGCTGTAATAAAAAAAAAGTACTCCCAAATGATTAGACAACGTGATCAAAATCAATATCACAACACACAGAAAATGATACCTTTCTGTTCTATTTTAAAAGTATAGTTTGAAACAAATACTTCAATCAGTTTAAAAAAAGACTAAATGGAATTACATGTTATAATAGTTCAAGATTCATAAATTATTAATATATATTTGATTTTTTTCTTAGCAAACAAGTTCTAAATCGGAAGAACTGATTATTGACTGAACAAATTTGGAATTTGGAATACTCAAAGATTTTTGCTGAAATTGTTTAAGAAATTTTAAACGATGCAGAAAAAGAAATTATGAATTATTTCAAATCACACCTAACAGTTTCAGAATCGCGTGTTTTCAAATTTGTTACCTTCTTTATCTGCATAGCATTATCTTAGCCATTCCCTTAAAATTCTATTTTACGGTAAGCCATGCATTGCGTAATGGTGCTGAGAGTACATGGGTAGTGGGCTAATTTTTAAGAATTGGGGAGGGTGTAGAGACCATGTTTATATTCTAAATTGGACCACAAACAAAGCATTTGTAAAGAAAATTGTAAAGAAAACGGTTCAGCAGTTTTAGAGAACAGTCATTTATTGGTGGGATGCGATGAATGGAAACCAAAACAATGTGCTAATTTTGTAAATTATATCTTAAATAATGAACATACTAAAATTTATTGAAATCCGTCCAACGGTTTCACAGTAATTGCAAACCGACAGAAAAAATATATATATATTTGAAATAGACGACAAATTTCGCTTGCAATAGTAGTGAAATTTTATTTGAAATAGTTAAGACTCAGGAATTCGTAGGCTCAGGAATTCACAAAACAAACTTTCAAGTAATTTTCGGAAGCGCGGTCAAAAGGTGCCTCAAAAGAAAAAAGGAACTCACTAATGAAAAAGATGGGAGAAAAGTCATTTGCCAGCAGCAGTATGCCTGGTCGCGATGAATTATTTAAAGCACAAAAAATCAATCTGCTCATTGGACTATTAACAATGGGTGAGACCAACTTGTTGAGATGTCAAAAATATAGCCGACGCACCAATCTAAGACAAAGATGGTTTAATAATGAAATTAAAATGACTACAGTTTCGAATACAATAACGGAGTATTCTTTCGCAAGTGAATGCTACATGTAATTAAGCACAATATATAAAGAACCTACTCCCATGATGCTTGTGGGAAATTTCCTACATTTCTTAAAACAGATCTACGTAAGCAACTGGAGCGTCACTTGTGAAAGAAACTGAAAACAATAATAAAATACATTTAACAAAACTGCAATCAATAACCCACCCAAAACATTTCATGTAAAATAAGTTGCCAAGACTTACACGCTCATAATGCTTTCACTGGTAAAAAGATATGAGATCTCATGTAAAGCCAAGCCCCTAACTCTACAAGCCCTAACTCTACAAGCCCTAACTCTACAAGCC
>JAFIDM010004315.1:4867109-4895548 GCA_023159025.1 Thereuonema tuberculata | reverse complement strand
CCCTAACTCTACAAGCCCTAACTCTACAAGCCCTAACTCTACAAGCCCTAACTCTAAAAACCCTAACTCTAAAAACTCCATATCTTGGTCAAAAAGTATGGCTTGGCCGTTTCGTGGCTGTCGCACAGAGAATCCCATGGAGTTATGTAAAGGATGTGGATAAGCCTTGGCATACTTTTTCACCAAGATATTAGGGTTTTTAGAGTTAGGCCTTGTAGAGTGAGGGGCTTGGCTTTACATGAGATCTGATAACTTTTTAACAGTGAAAGCGTTATGAGCATCTTGGCAACGTATTTTACATGAAATGTTTTGGGTGGGATGAAATAGTTCCATGAAACGGCCAAGCCATACTTTTTGACCAAGATATAGGGTTTTTAGAGTTAGGGCTTGTAGAGTTAGGCCTTGTAGAGTTAGGGGCTTGGCTTTACATGAGATCTTATAACTTTTTACCAGTGAAAGCATTATGAGCGTGTAAGTCTTGGCAACTTATTTTACATGAAATGTTTTGGGTGGGATTTCATTTCTATTTGTAGGATGAGATCTGATAACTTTCTAACAGTGAAGGCGTTATGAGCATGTGAGTCTTGGCAACTTATTTTACATGAAATGTTTTGGGTGGGATTATCTATTACAACTAAATTTAGTTTTAAGATTATTTAGAAAATGGATTTTTTTTTTCAATACCCTACTTTTCTGTTTTTCTATTGGTCAACTTGTATATACAAGCTGTTTGCACTTTTGTAAGAAATCACATTATTACACAGTATTATTTAGGCCGAAGCATTGAGGGTACGACGTATTTCATATCTTAATAAAATCCAAGGTATAAAAGCTAGATAAATGAAACTTAGCGTATTTGATTAGTATGGTAACTGCATCTTATCCTGAAAATTTGAGCTCTCTAGTATTATCCAGGCCGAAGCTATGAGGGTTCGATAATACTTAACCAGACCTCCCCCCCCCCTTTATGAGGGGTTGGAGGGTGAAAGTTACGGATTTCTTAATTTTTTTGTTGTTTGTGTGCTAATCCTAGCCTACATACCAAATTTCAGCTTTCTAGGACTTCAGGAAGTACCCTAGAGGTTTTGATGATCAAGAGTCAGTCAGTGAGTGAGTGAGTGAGTGAGTGAGTGACGGAATCGACGTATTTTAGGTATTAGTAAAATCCAAAGTATAAAAGCTAAATAAATGAAACTTAGCGTGTTTCATTAGTCTGCTAACTGCATCTTATCCTGAAAATTTGAGCTCTCTAGTATTATCCAGGCCGAAGCTATAAGGGTTCGAAAATACGACGAAACATTTCCAGAAAAGGTACGTAGTGCCCTTCCTGCCTTCAGCTCGTCTTGGCGGGGGCACTGCCGTGCCCCCAGATAAATTTGATAACTAAATATTTACATCAATCAAAAACCATTATCGATCGAAGGTTATCAGTAATAAAGAAATAAAATATTGAAATTGGAATTATGTAAATTACTAAGGGAAGCTCATTTTCATTAACAGTCTTGAATTACTAAAACATCATACAAGGAGTCGTTATACATTTAAGATCTTTTAAATAGCCGTTAAGCAACCCAAAATTCTTATTTAAGATTTGAGATGTTTAGAATTGAAGACAACATTAAAATCCGAAAAACTCCAATCGGGATTAAGCTCAAAATGATCTGGGGGATTTTTTTTTCCACCTATTCTCTTCCTCTGTTATTCCATCGCTTGGCACAATACAAAGTGGTTCTTGTGAACATTAAGATTTACTTAACAGATCAATACTAAATCAATTTAAACCACAATTTGAAATAAAACCTATTTGAAATTAAAATTAATAAAAAATGAGATAAAAAATGACATAAAAAATGAAGATAACATTTTTACAATCTTTCTGCATCATAAAATACTTTCTGCTAAAATACTCAAATTATGGTAACAAATCTTGTTTAAGAAGAAACAAGGAAATATGATTACTAAATGTTAAAAAACATATTGCATAAACTCATGGATTCGACTCGATCAAAAAAAAAGTTGTTTTTTTTCCTCCCTTTCACATCAAACTTTTTTTTTTCAAAGAGGTTCTTATGAAATTTAAGTTTTACTTAACAGATCTAACACTGAATCAACTTAAACCACAATTTGAAATTAAAAATTAATTAATTAAAAAATTAAAAACTAAAAATAAAAAATAAAAAACTAAAAATAAAAAATAAAAAAATAAAATTAAAAGTTCAAAAAATTAAACATTTTTGCTAGAATACTCAAATTACGTTAACAAGTTCTTGTTTAAGAGTAAACTTGTTGTTTATTGGTGCCTGCTCTTGGCTGATGATCGCCAAAGAGCTTTAAACAGCTGTTTACTTGGTAAACAATTTGGTCTCATCCATTGTTTAAAACTAATTTATTTATCGGAAGATATATATCAAGATTTACACATCTACTTTTAATTTGTACTGAAATACTTCGTTTGACTTTACTAAAATATGATCCTGATTTATATGGCAAATTAGCAGATTTTTATTTGGAACTTATAGATTCTTATAAGTCAGAAGAGGTTTTCTAATAAAATTCATCGCAAAACTACATTTTCATCCGAGATCAGGTGGTGGGTAAACCCAAGTTTCGCTTCTGAGGGAAAAAAAATGAAATAATCCCGGATGTTCCTCTCGCCCAGAAAATAGTTGATTAGTTAAGAGGTACTTTGTTTTTAAACGAAAAGTATTTAAGAGTCGTAGAGCATCTTTTCTACCAACCAGAAATATATGTATATCACATTCATACACACTAGCCCACAACACCTTGACAATATCCATGCATTAGAAGACACTTACACAACACTCTACTGCGCGACACAGGGAAACCATTCGGGCAATTGGAATCAAACAACACCACAAACTTCCCACGGCACGGTCACAAGAATATAATCCAGCTTGGAGACGTAGACTTTTCAGCCGCATCGGCGATCTTAGAGGAGACATAGCCAGGTTCACACAATACTGTACAGTAAACAAAACAAAGAACCTTATGTCGCAGCTTAGGAAGATATCGCCCTTCACACTCAAACCATCATACCCAGGTTAAGGAATATCTCGACACACTAAAACAAAAACTGAGTGCATTTACAAAAAGATTACAAAGATACAAACAGTTTGCACTGCGCAAACAACTTCTCCAAGACAATTAGAAAAAAAAATCTACAGATCCTTTATATCTCTCTCTGCTATACCCAACACAAATACTCCCAACAGCAAGACAATACATGTATACTGGTCATCTCTGTGATCAAACTCCATCCCCCACAATTATAAAGCACCATGGATCACAGAGGAATAACATCTCACTGAACACTTAGTCTTCATGCCATTCCATGATATTACTCTTGCAGACATACAGATAGCACTAAAATATGCAGACAACTGGGAGGCTCCTGGTGCAGACGGCGTCCAGAACTTCCGGAGCAAGAGGTTCACATCCCTGCAAGAGAAGCTAGCTCTTACACTCACTGACAAATCCAACACTCAGAAATATTCCTCTTTTCCTCACACACATACCTATATAGCAAGAAACACTGAAACAGCGTACTCTGCAAACTACCGTCCAATCACTTAACTCCCCACACTTTACAAACTCATCACCTCCTGCCTTGCAGACAAACTCTACACACACATCGAAACACATAACATCCATGCCGAACAGCAGAAGGGCTGTCGCAGGAATTCCCAGGGTTGTACGAAGCAACTCCTTATTGATTCGGTAATCCTGCGGCATGCGCGCATGAAGAATACGAACTTACACATCGCATACATCGACTAGAAGAAGACATTTGATTCGGTCCCTCCTTCTACACACTCTTCAGCTCTACAAAATATACTCCAAAATAATCCAACGCGGCATTCTTGGATACCACGATGAAGAGTTGGAATAACATTACACCTACGCCCCATTGCCATAAGAAAATATATTTTCCAGGGAGATTCCTCGAGTCCTCTTTTGTTCTGCCTCGTATTGAATCCATTGAGCCACATGCTACACAACACAAAACACGGTTATACTAGGCTTACCTTATGCACTCTGACACCACACAAAATCAGTCACTTACTCTACATGGATGATACTAAACTCTACGCCACAAACATCGCACAACTTACTAATTTACTACAAGTAACAAGACAGTTCACCAAAGGGATAGGGATTTGGAATCGACAAATACCGCAAGCTACATATTAAACACGGGAAGGATTTTGAACTGGACCATTGATTGGCCATCCAATCCATGGAAGAGAGAGAGACCTATAAGTACCTTGGCTACCAGCAAGCGCGGGTCATTGACAACGCAACCATCAAAAATACACTCAACAACACATTCCGTGCTCCTCAAAACACAACTGAACGCCATAAATAAAATTAAAGCCTTTGCCGTTCCCACGCTAACATATTCGTTCGGCATAATTCCATGGACAAGCATCGAACTCGAAGCACTATAACGCACAACAACGCACTATATTCACGAAACACAATATGCACCACCCGAGGTCTGTTACGGAAAGGATGACTCTTCCAGCAAGGAGGAAGGCCGAGGACTCATCAACCTCATCATCCTACACGAAAAACGACTACACACACTTAGAAAACACTTACACCAATGAGCACAACACTCCTCACTCCACTCAGCCATTATCAAGGATGATACACAACCTCACAATCTTGGACCTCGAAAACCCTTCTCTAACATTCACCACCTTGATACCCACACTCAGCAGCTGCGTGAATCATGGGCTCGTAAAGAACTCCATGGCAGATACCGCCGCGAACTCAGCCAGCTTCATGTCGACATGGAAGCATCGAACAGATGGCTGACGAGTGGTGAGCTGTTTGTGGAGACCGAAGTGTTCATGATCGCGACACAGACAAAGTCATCCCTACACGCAATTACAAGAAACACATTCAATACGATGCAAATACGCATGACGGCACATGCAGGAAATGCCACACTACGCATGAGACGATCGATCACATGATATCAGGCTGTCCCCTGTTCTCCCAAACAGACTACCTCCAGCGACACAATCAGTTAGCGTCCATCGTTCATTAACAGCTAGCACACAAACACTCACTTATAACAAACAGTAACCAGTACTGTAAGTATACAGAATAAAGTGTATTAGAGTCACCCTCACATTAGCTGTACTGGGATCACCCCATTCACACAGATATAAATCATACATCATAACAGAACTGACATCACAGTTGCTGAAAAGGTAAAAAAAAAGACCCATCTCATTGGTATTGCAATGCCTATCAACAAAAACATGCAGAAAATTCACGCAGACAAGATGAGTAAATACACTGACCTAGCACACGAGCTCCAGAAGCAGTGGAGGCAGGACCGAGTACGTGTTGTACCCATCGTCTGTCTGCCGCTAGTCTGATGCTTCACACATTGCACCACAGTCTCAGCACTTAGGACTTCACAAAAACACTCATGACACAACACGCATAGTTAGGAAATTTATGGACACAACCACACATAGCTAATCCTCCTTGCACACTTCTTTACACTTGGCTTTATGTGCTTTGGTCCTTGAACCGCCATGTTGTCTTTGCTGGGAAAATCCAAGGTTTGAAACTTTTACATAATAATAATAACAATAATAATTTTGTATTATATCATCCATTTTAATTCTTTATTTGTAATTTTATTATTTTTCTGATATTTTAGTCATTTTTAATATTACAGGGTTTATTTGATTATTTGTGCAATTCTATTTTTATTTCTAAAGCCGTAGTTGTTTTTTGGGTTTTCAAAATAATATAAAATATTAAAATTTCTTCTTGTATATGTAGTGTTTTGTAAATCATTAATTTGTTGAAGTATATGGAAATGGTTTTTAATAATAACATTACACATTTTCTTTTGGAAACAATATTTTATGATATATTCTTAGTGTTATTTGCTGTTAATTATTTAGGTGGTTGTATTTTTTAAAAATGAGATTTAAAGTTTTGTTTATTTTTTGTACGATATTTTTCATTTCTGTAGGATGTGGATGAATCAACAATCAATGTCATAATTGAGTGTAGAATCAATAAATGCTTTATAGATGTAGTTTTTTTTATAATTATTTTAAAGGGAACATAAATTTATGCATTCAATTTATTTATGATATGTTAATAATGAATGTTCCATGTATATTTGTTATTTATAAATAAACTCATCATACAGCCTTGATGCTTATAGCAAGTATTATTGGCGCAAATATAATTATGTTCACTGTTCTATCTGATAAATATAGACATACATGATGGATGTATACAGTCATGTATAGTAAGTATTTGTTCATGGTTAATTATTTTATTTTTTGCTTTAATAATCGTCAGATTTGTTTTGTTTTTTTGTTATCATCAAATTATCTTGTGGAGAATTTTGATTGATCAAAATTATATTTATTATTATTTATTCTTGCTTCGAAGTATTTTCCTTTTTTATTAGATTAAAATATAAAGAATATTTTTTTTGTGCTGCAATATAAAGTTTATAATTCAAATGAGTGAATTAGAGAAGTCAAGAAAAATAAATTAAAAGTAGTCATGTGATTGATTGAGAAATGTGAACTGATACGAGAGTATTGTGAGCGTTGGACAGTTCGAGATTCGGGTGAGCCGTGAATGAACGCAAGGAAAAGTTCTTGCGCCTGAGGCGAGATGTCTAGTGAGGCCTTGCAAGTGAAGCAACTTTCAGGGGAAGCGGATGCGCTCCGTTCGTCGAGTGAAAGAACAGCCGTATTGAAACAAAGGGAATTCAACGCAGCGTTTGAACAGGGAATATCATCACAAACTGTGAGTTAAACTTTTCAATTATATTTTTCCGTGAAGGGAACGATAAGTGTTACAAAAGATTTGCCGATATTACACGTTTTGGAGAAAAGTAAAATGTCGTGCCCACATGACTATTACTTGGAAGGTTGCCAAGTGAATTTGTGAAAGTTTTCTCAAGTCGAGAAAATAATTAATTAACTGTGAAAATTATTATTTCTAAGTTTATGAAGTTAAAGTGAAATTAAAGAAATTATTCAAGGAATTATTTTAATAGTTGAAGAAATAGTAATCAAATTCAAAAGTGCTTCGAGATTGTGAATTTTGCAGTGAACATTAGATAGTGAATTTGTTACACTACCGAATTAAATTAGTGCGTTTGATTTAATTAATGCAAGTATTGATTACAGTGACTTATAGCATCGAAGTCACATGTGCATAGATAGAATTATAGTGTTTAATGAATTAATGTGTCACATGTATGTTGCTGAGATTACAATACTTAGAAAACCTAAGTGCATCAAGTGAGTGCTACTTCTGTGTTACAAGTTTAGTTCACAAGTGCTAATTATTGTGAAGTGTTAAAGCAGTTATATTCAAGTGTTAAGACAGTGTAATATTTTATGTGCTTTGAAGTGATTAAGCATTAGTGCAACTAAAAGATACATTACAGATGTGTATTAGTCCAGCTATAGCATTGTTTAATTATGGAACAATTGTGTTTAAACAATGCGCAGGATACTTCCGCATGACTGTCATTTCGATTAATGAACTTTATTTAGTTAATGAACAATTCAGAATTCAATACGCAAGAAGCGTGCAACTAATATATGTATATAGTTGTAAATAAAAAAAAAAAAAAAAATACAGCTCTGCATTCAATTAATTAATAACCCTCTTCATATCTAAGTCTTTTTGCATTTGTATGAGTTCTAAGTATTGATGTGAGGAATTAAATGATGCATAAGTAAATCGTCTGCGTAAGCAAGAGCTGTTGAATATTTGAGATGATAAAAAATAGGGCTAGATATAAAATAAAGAATAAAGGACACAATGTAGATCCTTGTGGTATTACTTTTTTGATAATGTATAGTTTACTTTCAACTTATTTTCAATTTTAATACTAAATTTACGATTTGATAAATAATTACTAATTAGATTGATGAAGTTACCTCTAATCCCGAAATTTTAAGAATCTTATGTGGTATGAAGTGAGTAATACTACCAAACTCTTTTTTTAAAATCAATAAATATTATACAAAAAATAATTATTATTAAAGCTATTTAGTTTTTGATATGCGTATTGTTGTTTTCTGTTTAAAATATTGTATTTATTCATGTAATTGCAAATATTTTCATCAATATCTAACAGAATTTAAAGTAAATAAAGTTAAGAAAAATTAAAATATTTTTAACTTTAAAAAAAATAATAAAGTTGAAATTTAAATTTATCCTGAAATTTCAAAATATATTTATTTATAAATTTAATTGAAGAAAAACATTGTTTTGAAACTCAGTTTAGATTATCTAGAAAAATATTAAAATTTAGAATTAATATCCAAACATCTTCTATAAAAATGTTTTGAAATAAATATATATTTATTTATCATCTCCGCAAGAAAAATAATAATAATGAAATACTAGGAACCGTAGATCATCTCTTACAGAGCGATTAATTGCAGACCCTTGACCTACACCATTTCAATTAAAAGGAAGGAGCAACTTAATTACACCGAAACTAAGCATACGCAAAAAGGAAAGTGAAGTTTCAAAGGATACATTTTAAAAATTGACTTTTAATGATATCGTAATGTATGTACTAGGTATACTCTCCGCTATCCACCTTGTAGTAGGGTCTGAATAAGCAGGGCTGGGAGGTACTTGGGATAGGCATCTAAATAATCACGCTGATATTTTAAGTTAGACCATAAATAAATACTGTAACAAATTTTATGAAATTCCATACAACCATGATGTACAAGCATGATGTATGTTTGTCTGTTTGAATTGTGTAAATAATAATAAAAAAAAGAACAGAAATGTTTCAAGTGAAAAAGTTTGTCTGCTTTTCAAACAAACAAAAAATGAGACATTTATTATTTTGGAATTATTCATTTACAATTACTTTTAATATACAAGCTAAACACATGTTATTTATTCCTGCAAATCAACATAAAGATGAGAATAATAGTTGAAAGGAAAGAGGAATTGAAAAATGTTCTCTCTGATCAAGTAAAAGTTTGATGCAACAGTTGGTGTGGAGTTAATTGAAGATAGATCGATGGTGAAACAAGATTAGGAGCCAGGAATGGAAGAAATCAATAACACGAGCATCTGCAGCCAATTCAGAATTCGTCGACGGAGTATTAACAACAAATTATAAGTATGTTTGTCATAAGCATTAACCGATTTGATTTGGTAATGGACAAAACCAACCAACATGGAATAAATCATCTTTATCGATTGAGTCAAAATGATTTACGATAATGCAGTTGTAAGCAGTACACAGTCTCTTGATAAAATCTCCAGGCAAATGTATGCGCAGAAGCTTAGTGATATTGGTTTTTCCACGACTGTAGGGAATTGGAAAACGTTATTAAATACGTATTGTCATTCCATGTCTTGCGGTCAGTGAAATACACTAAACTTCAAGAACCCTCAAGAAATAAAAAAAGTTAATATCGAACAAGTTGTGTTTGAAGAGGCTGAGAGAAAAGTTTATGGAAGTCAAACTTCCAATACAGAATTAATTTATTTCTTACTTTTATATATTTCATTGTTACTCAATTAAATACTTGTTAGCTCTGAAAATGGGATTAACTTTCATCATAATAAATTAATGATTCCAAGCGCTAATTAATAAGTTTAATCTTCTTTTAGTTAAAAGTTTTAATAACAATTCCTAAAAATCTCTTGTTAAGATTCCACTGCTTTCTTACAGGAATTTTTGGCGCCAACTCTCGCTATTTTGACGTTATGAATCCAAAACAGTTTTCCAATTTCAAATATAATACGATATATACGTTAAATACCGTATTCAAATATAAAAGTTAGACCACCTCTATTTCTTGAATAAATATAGGAAGTTTCAAAAAGATTCCAAACGGTTCAGAAATTATTAGGGAAGGAACAAACACACGCTCAGTCTGACTGATCTGATAAGCCTTCCTTTCCTTGCAAAGGAAGATAGAAATAATATTTGAACATATTTCAAGTATAAATACAGTATTTTGTATTGTAATATAGGCAATGTTTTTCGTTTCTTTGGGAGTTTGTGATCTTCCTTCAGTTGAGTCATTTGACAATGTTTTTATAAAAAGATTATTATTTCATGTCAAATGGAGCTCCTATTAATCGTCTGAGGAATTTTATAATTTGTCAGGTGAAGCGTTGCTGCCTGTTTCTTCTCGGAGAAAAGCTAATGGAATGTTAAAGTAAGAAGCGATCGCAGTCGAAGATCGGATCGACCAGATTCTAAGGCTCTGGCTTTAAAAAAAGTAAATTTAAAAAAAACAAAAAAAATTATATCCTATTAATAACCCATAAGTAAACGAATTTAAATACTATTAAATAGATCTGAAATACAAAAATTACCAACACGAAATATTAAACACGTTAAATTATTTAATATTTAAAGTATAACCAATTACAACTCGTGAAAAAGAATAAATTAAAAATAATCTAACAAAATTAACAAAATTGTAGACCTTTTTGATGTAAAATATTTGTATTAAAATATTTCCCATATAAGCGAGCTCAATAAATAGATGATTAAAATAGACTAAGTTTGCTTTTGTCAATACTTATTATTTTCGCCACAACGTCTTATTTCACTCATAAATTGCAGTGATTCATCTAAAATACGAATTAAAACTTTAAGTTCTTTAGTTAAAATATAGTTAACAACCTTAAA
The DNA here is from genome assembly GCA_023159025.1 of Thereuonema tuberculata. Taxonomy (NCBI): domain Eukaryota; kingdom Metazoa; phylum Arthropoda; class Chilopoda; order Scutigeromorpha; family Scutigeridae; genus Thereuonema; species Thereuonema tuberculata. Next base: position 4,884,837 of record JAFIDM010004315.1, on the reverse strand, counting down.
CCAGAATGTTAGAAGAAAGTTTGTTACCTCTCAAAATAATGTCTTCAGAACGGATCTCACCTCGTTTTTCTTGAAAGTTCACCTAAACAGAAATTTAGTAATTCATGCAACGATGCTTATTGTCGTTCAATAGCTTTCAACTGGGAATTCACTTTCAGTTTTCTTTAGCTTATGTGTTTTTCCACATTCGATTTCACAGGCGAGTTTCTGGCTAAGGTGATCAACAATATACTTCCAATTGTCATCTTCTTCGTAGTATACCGTCGTTGACTAATAATCTATTCCTCGTGATTCTTGTGCCCGAATCCAGCGCTGCCTTTTCGAATATATATTCTCTTTTGGTTAATTCTCAGCATCCGTCTTCTCTAGACTATCCATTACTAGGTATGTAAAAGTTCTCTATCTATTAATTAACCTTCTGATAATTAACCTTCTACATCTTTTCAGATCTTCTAATACCCGAATCAACGGACAAACGTTCATTGTCTCAGATTGTTCTTTTGCGAATCTTTAGAACAATTTCCATTCCGTAAACGTTCGCAAAGCTGATTTTACTTCGAAAAAATTCCGAACAACTCTTCTCTGAAAAATAAAATCTCCAGGCTGGCTATAATCCCTTCTCTACATTCATCCCATTGTTGCATGTGAGCATTATAATTGCTAATTTTTCTAATTAAAACTTAAACCTACTGAAATGCACAACTTTAGCTAACTTTAAAAATAAGGGGAAAAAATAATTTGAATAAAAATAATATAACTTCAGTATTTTAAAAATAAACCAAATATTATAAAAAAATGCTTTCTAACTGAATTAGCCAACATTAGAATTTGAATATTATAGATTATATATCACAAAACAACAATTTAACAAATCAAAAACAGAATAATATTTCTTTTTCATATATTTATTTATAGAACAACAATATAAATATTAATAATAACTAAAATTACAGTAATATATAAAGCAAAAACGTCCTCACGGGCAGAAATAATTGAAAGTATTAGTAGTTACAGGATGTCTCACAGTTCTTACTATCTATCTATCTATCTATCTATCTATCTATCTTAATCTATCTTAATTACTTAGTTACGCTAAGTACTAGATTACACTAACAAGTTTTGAAGTTACTTTTATTTCATTAAATAGTGAAAATAATTTTGTGAAAAGTCTTTTTTGTATTTTTAATTATACTATCTACTTAATAAAAGCAGTATAGGATTTTCATTTTCTGAAACATAATATTTAAATTGTCTACATGTATTTCATTTTCATTACCCATGCGTAAATTAATGAATCATTAATATTAGGAATTATTAGACATCTTATTTTGCTTCTAATCCTATTCGATAAAAATATTTATTCTCTTCTAGTGCTAATTTTTCAACAAAGATCCATACGATGATTTTCAAATACAAAAATTAGGTAGTCTCTTGAAAACAAATAAACACCCAAATTTCTCAAAGATCGAATGAGAAATACACAGGAAATACAAATTATTGAGGATATACGTGTGTATATATATATATATAAAATTTGCCGGACAGCTTTCTGAAATTTAAAAACCAAATTAATTTCAAAAAGCTGTTTCTGTGTAAGTATTAACATTCGAATATACATACACGTCATCAGCGGCACCTGGTGTTGAATTTTGAAACTAAGCTAAAAAAATTTTTAGAATTCACATAGAAGCGCTTTATTATAAGAAGATTGCTCTCTTTTTTTAATATTTTTTTAGGTTTTTTAAATTCATTTTTTATTTTTTTAAATTATCTTTTAAATTATATGCTTTTTTTGCCTATATGTATAAAAATCTCTCACATATATATACATATAAAAATTATTTGTTTTATACACATACATAAAAAAAAAAAAATTATTTATTTTACATACATACATAAAAAATTATTCATTTTACACACATACATAGAAAAATCATATATTTCCCATACATACACAGAAAATTCCTTAAAACATACTTCAAAATATTAAAAGCAAAAGATGACAGTTATCAATTCAAACTTAAAACTTCCTCAAATAGAGGATTTAATTCTAAGTTGTCATGAGATAACTTGAATGATCAAAATTTAACAAGTCCTGTTTAGAAGATTAATGATTAAATAAAATAATGAATATATTTAATTTTATATTTTTTGTAGATTTGAAATTTAAATTTCTTTTGAAATCGAGTAATAAAAGTATTTAAAACTTTGTTAGGAAAATTATTATTTTTAAATTCATTAATGAGATAATTCAAATTATTCAAAAAATCATCTATTTTAGAGTTAATGGTAAGATATCTTCTTAACTCTTGTAAAAAGATATTTTGAAATAAATTAAAACTAACATTACTTGTAAATTTGTGAAATCTGTTTATTTTAAAAGGAAATTTTATGTGAATTCTAAAAAATTTTTTAGCTTAGTTTCAAAATTCAACACCAGGTGCCGCTGATGACGTGTATGTATATTCGAATGTTAATACTTACACAGAAACAGCTTTTTGAAATTAATTTGGTTTTTAAATTTCAGAAAGCTGTCCGGCAAATTTTATATGTTTAGTAATGTAAGTTAATTTAATTCTTATATTCTTTACATTCTGAATTTTAAATTGCAAATCATTGAATGAAATATTTGCATAACGAAACTTGAAAAGATGGCGATTCAAGTTTTGTCTATTGGATTTATATATATAATGTCCAAACTGGAAGCTCATCCTTCGAGTTTAGAAAAGCAAAGATATCAATCAATCATTTGCAATTTAGAACGTATAGAATATAAGAATAAAAATTAACTTATATTACTAAACTTAATGTATATATATATATATATATATATATAATTATTGATAATATATACATGCTACGCCGAATTTCCACATTGCCTGAATGTTTCAACCCCAACGTAATCTACTTAAATCTCCACAACGCGTTCTCGATACGTATTTGGGCTACTGGACATTAGAAAACACCCACAACGCGTTGTGGAAATTTCAATTTGCTCAATAGCCGAAAAAATATAATTTTGGCTTTGCGGCCACTACAAAATACCTAGAACGCGTTATGAGTATTTCGGTTTTACCCACTAAGCGTTGTGAATATTTTACGTTTACTGACAATGCACGACGGTCAAAAGGATCATCGGCGCCGCAGGCAGCTCATAATAGGCAAGGAGTGTAAGTCGCGCCGCCGGTGCCTACCACCAGGACAGCAACCTAACGAATTGAGGACGAGCGGCGCAAGTCGCGATTTGGCGCACACTGATATCTCAATTCGCAATTAGATGTGGGCTAGTTTTTTTTAGTAAAAGATCGCGCAAAACCATTTTGAAGTAAGCTTATCTGGATTTTAGTGTTTCTCTGTAATTGACCTGATAAAAGGTGTGAATATTAAGCAAACTTAAATGCATATAACAATAGAAATATTTTCCTTTTCAATTTGTCGTTATGTTTTTAAAAGTTACAATTGTATATTCTAACTTTTATTTTAAATGGGTAATTTTTAAGCTGTAATTTTGCAATTTTATGGCATTAACAAAGGTTGAAGAATTTTTTTCTGTAGGTTTCTCAAGAAGAAAACATTTTATCATAATAAAAAACAGCAGTAAAAAAAATAATAAAATAAAACTTATTATGACAAAAAGTTATCGAGTAAAAATTACAAAACAAAATAAAAAAAAAGCACTTTGCGTTGTGGGTAAATTAAAATATGCAGAACACGTTGTACGTATTTTGTAGTGGTCACAAAGCGAAAATTATATTTTTTTCGGCTAGTAAGCAAATTGAAATTCCCGCAACGCTTTGTGAATGTTCTCCAATGGCCGAAGTACATACCCAGAACGCGTTATAGAGATTTAAGCTTAACCATATCGCGTTGTGGTTAAAAAATTTGGGCAATGGGAAATTAGGTGACTGCAGTAATATCTACAGAGATTTCAATTCCCAATTAAGATGGAAAGATAAATCTGTAATTCATCAATTTGAAATTTAGTTAAAAAAAAAAGTAGCACCGTAAAATTTACTAAAACATATTCGGGTTTTTTTTTTATTTTTTTTTAAGGCTTAAGTTATCCGAAGCCTTAAGAAAGTGTGGACTTGTGAGACTCCTCTTCAGTAAGAATTCATAAAAGCAAGAGGCCCCTATTTTATCAGTTTCCGAACATAAATCCGGAAACCATTAGATTCTCTCCTAATATTATACCCTAGGCAAAATTCAGTTTTCCTCTGCCTCTGGTTACATTTTCTTTTTGTGAAAGACGCGATACAGAGCGTTACGACTTTCAAAGTTTAAAAGTCAAGCAAGCAGTGTTGCTATCACCGGAAATCCTTCGAAAACCATCCAGACACAATAAATTCAGAAGCAATAGCAAAAATAGTATCACGTGCTGTTAATATTCAATCTTCAAATTTTCTTTAGTCGTTATTTCGTTTCTTTATTATATCGGGATTTACTAGTGGTAACATATGGGGGAAAAGACACATTGAAATAGCCTGAATATCTTGTGAAACACATGTTCTACTGAATAGCAGCTGCTACTTTCTTTATTTCACAGGATTTTATGTTCCTTAACTTCTCCACAGATCTCATAGGTCAGCCTTCTACTACAGCCAAAAAAGATATCATAGTAATTTTAAACTAAATTATTAAATGAAGAAACTGAGTAAATATGTAACCAAAATAAGTTAAAAGATAAAATAAACAAAAATAATTAATAGTAAATATTAAATAGGTAATAAAATTTTTTTAGAAACAAATATTTATGTATACAAATGACAATTTAATCCAATATTTTATTAGATAAGAACTAAGTAAAGTGAATTTAATTAAAATATATTTAAAAACAGAAAGTAAAATGTAAGTATTTACATAAAAAATTATTATGTTGTTAATAAATGTTATTAACTTTATTGTTAATAAGTAATGCTTTTGCAAAATCCTATAATTAACAGAGCTAGGATTTTAAATGTTATATATAGCTTTTGGCATATAATATTTTCGTGCCAAGGCAATATTTTTTTGAGTTTTATTTCAATTTTTAGTGAATTCTTGGTTATTATTTTTCTCGACGTTTTATTGTCCACAAACCAGGTGGTTATAATTAAACTGATCCTACTCTCAGCATCCTGGAGCGGATTGTAATGAACATATGACAATGGCACTTGGTAGATATGCTAATTAGACTATGCGGACGCAATTTCTGCTGGAAAAAAATAGTTCCACTTTTCGCCACCAGGCAGAAACATGGCGCTGTAAGAGCGAAACATAAATGTTTATTATCTAACGATGATTACAGAAGTTGTTCAATATGTGCTCCAGCTACGTCAGTTAGATGCTTCATGCGTAATACAGCGTGATCAACATTTCCGGAGGAATGTCAACTGCATGCCGCCGTATGCTTGACTTTAGATCAGGTAGAGACGGTATGCGTCCCTGATACCCACAGCCAGAAGTCACATGGATTTAAGTCCTGAGATCCTGCAGGCCAAGCCTGTGGTAAACCTCTGGAGATTATACGATCATTCGTGAAGGAGTTCTTTCACTTGTCGACCAGTATGCGATGTTGCTCCATCTTGCATAAAAACAGTGACCTCTAAACAATTTCGATCGTGGAAGGCAGAAATCAACTGCTGAGCAAGGGGTTCACTGTCATGGTACACCTTACTGGTTTTTGAGGTGTAATCACTTCGAAGAAAAATGCACCGAGAATAAAATTACTAACCGTCACGTAAGATGAGTCACGAATTGACTGTTCAAAAGCATGTGATTGTAGAAAATCCTCTACCCGCTAGTTCTGTCTATTCACCGCATCTCTAGTGCAAAATGTGCCTCGTCAATCCACAGTCCCAGGCAATATGTTATCCACTACTATCCTTGCTAAAAACCGAAGGGAGAAAACAGCGTTGCTGTTGATCTAAAGGTTTGAGTTGTTGCATCATGTGCTTCTTGTTACGAAGTGGGACAATGGATGAGGCGATGGACAAGTGTCACCACTCTAGCACTGGATGAAGCATTTTGGGTATGTGCTGCCTGGTCAGCCACAGGAACTTCAACAAGTCCATTGAAATGGGCCGCCGTGCTCTTCCTGGTGCCACACTCAGCTGCAGTTTCTTCAAATTTCGTAATCACATTCTGCAACCCATTTTTTTTGACATAGAACCTCTTCTCATTTCTTTCAATTCGTGATATTCTCTCAGTGTGGCACAGGTATTGCTGTCGTTCTGATGAAACAACTTTACCAAAAAAGCGCGATCTTTCTTTCTAACAGCTATGATAATCCTCACGAACTGGCTTCCTTGCATTGACTGTTAGCATTTCATATCTATTGTACAGCGCTTCATATTTCCGCCTGGCAGCCAAAAGTTGAAGTATTTTTTTTCAGCGAAAATCGCGTCCGCATATTCTAATTAGCTTATCAAACGAGTGTTATTGTCGTATGTTCTTTACATCCATCTCTGAGAGTAGCTCAGTTTAATTATAACCACCAGATAAATGTATATTTTGAGGTTGAACGGAAGTAAATACATATTTAAGAGTATTTTTATAATTCAGAGATTTTTTTGGGATTAAATATTAGCGAATCTTTTCAGTCCCGAAATTTTATATACAGTAGATTTTTGGCTTCGAAGCCTTTCTTTTTTGTTTGCAAGAGTGAATTAGGTAAAATTTAAGTCATATTTTTATTTTTTTTAAGTAGATGCATTAATCTAATATCTTATATTTAAAATTATTTATAAAATCAATATTTATATCACTAGGATGACAAAAAGCCCGGATCCAAATGAAGAACTAATTCTTTAATAAATTATTTCTTATTAATGACTAAAATTACAACTATCGTTAATTAAATTGTATTAATAACTGAAATGGAATTTAGGGGCATTTTAAAGATTTATTTCAAAAACAATATAATTTAAACATATTTTGCTTCTTTTCTCCTTCCTCGAACATCGAGCCATTTTCTTTTTAATTCCACAATTTTCCGTAAGTTTTTATTATTATGATTTTATAAAATTAGAATTATTAAATGAAAATCATTAATCAAATCTTTACATCATTATTAAAAAACTTGATGAAGGATTTTAACGATATTATTTTCCAACAACATTAACTTTAGACATTGGATGATGACTGTAAGGCCCAACACAAGAATAAACAAAACAATTGCCTTTTCTGATTCATTTTTATGAGGGGAACTAGGGAACAGCTGTTTCACCATTCTACTGGTTCATCAGCCCTAGCCAGTCCCCTCGATAAAAACGAATCAGAAAGGCAGACCTAAGGTAAAACCATAAGCCAACCTAGCTATAGCTTTAGACAGTTAAATATAAAAACAAACAAAAAAAATGTTGGTAATTTTTCATTTTAATAGTATAAAAGTATCTTTAGCTAAGAAGCACTCCGAAGTTAAAAAAAAAAAAAGTTAAAGATGAACTAAAAAGTAAATAAAATTCTAAAAACAGCAATAAGAAATATTCTTTTAATGCAGATAAACAAACACGACTCTTATGAATATCAAAAATAAAAGACTACAAGATATAAAGAATGATGGCAAGGCTACAAAGATGAGACTGGGAAAAGATCATTGTTATTTTGAAGCAAGAAAATATGAAATGGAACGTTGAATTTCAAAGAGGATAAAAACAGTGACGACGTTGTTGATTAAAAGCATGACAATCAACGAAAATATGATGAATGGTTAAAACAACGTTGCAAGCAGCAAAGGAGGAAGATTTAAAAAAAAAATACAGATGAGTTAATTTAAGTGTATCTGATTTAAGCACTTTACCGAATCTAAAGTCTAGTAAAAGAACTGGACCGTTACTTAAATCAATATATATGTATTTTATGTACTTATATATAGCAGTCAATACTATAGTTTAAAATTATAGAGTTGATCAGCATACCATAATTCCATAATTCTTAATGTGATTTTGCTTTTATCTGTGATCCTTTTGTAAGAAAAAAAATAAAAGGTTTTCTTCGTCGTGTACACTTAGATTCCAGGGTCCAGGTAGCTTGTAACTGGCGATTCCTCCCCCACCAAACTCCTAAGTGATGCTTTAGTAAAATTGTAATTTAAAGTTTGAACTTGTGCTCATTTGCTGAATTTATTAATTACTTTCCAATTCCTAATTTAAAGTCATTTTTAAGTTCTCAGAAACGACTCCTTTCCTTGAATTTTAAAAAAGATATTTCTAACAAACGTTTTAGAGAGAGAGATCCATCAGGATCTCGAATACCGTACTTAAAAGTAATGTTTATTTCCGTTCGATGGAAGAATTTTGATCCAAAAACACAAATTTTAAATTATTACCATTCGAAATTTATCTTAATCATAATCGCGATAATTTACCACTTGTAAAATGTTTTCATTTATCAGCTTAAAAGCAACATAAGAAAGACGATTTTCAAACGCTAATATTAATATTTTTTTCCTCCAATGTCCTGGCTTTTTACACTCGCCTTTGACCTCCACGAAAGGCGAAAAATGTGAGGTATTTAGCCCAGGAATCGTTGCCCGGACCACATCATAGGCGACTTACATTGCATCCCCAGAAGCAAAGAAACATAGAAGAAAAAGATGTTCCACGGCGGGATTCGAACTCAGATTCCAACATATCTGCCAGATTCCTAAGACAGCTGCCTTGACCACAAGACTACACCGGAACGGCCTAATGGTGCCACATGCAGAGCACTATGGAAAGATACCTTAGCAAACACCTTGTTCTAAACTGAAATGTATAACTTTCAATTCAGTGTAAAGTTATATAATTTCAAAATACAGTCAATATTTCTTCGTATTTGCTTTATAAAATATTTTGATACGGATTCAAAAAATGTCTTTACTTGAATATTTGCCTCCATCTTTTAAGTTCATAAATTTTAAAAACTACAAACTTGAGGCAATTATTGCAATAACTTTCAAATAACTTTACCAAAACGGAAAAAGTCAGCAAAAAATTATTTTAACTTTCTTGTATTTAAAAAGGTTAAAGCATCCCATTCTGCAGGCCCTTGGGTCACTTTCTTGTCTTTTATGTTTTTTATATAACTATTTCTTAGATTTGCATCAGATCATACAACATTCACTGACATTGCATCGAGAAGACGCATGGTTTCTTTTCTTTTTTCGTTTTTATTTGTTTTCTTTGACTTGCAAGAAAAACAATTTCTAAAATGTACATGTTTTCTAACGGCACTTTTATAGTCAGTGTTTTATTCCCACAGGCTGTTGCAGCTCAAGTATTTCTTTTCTTTGGATTCACTTGTACATTCGTAAAATATGTATTATGAGAATGAAAGATATCAAACAGAAGCTCAGGGAGTTTTGTATTCGCTACAATCCTCAAATAAAAGATGAGTTAGCAATTATTTACTGTTGCAGTTTGGTTTACTTTGTGATTCGAAAATATAAGTTGATGTAAATGATGAAATTCAATGCTATGTAATTAGGGTTTCCTATATAGTTACTGATATGTCTGTGGGGCACAATTTAAATATTCAGAGAAATGAACTATAATTGATTAAAAAAAAAATCGTTAAAATACTATATTATAACAATACAACTTTTTTAAACAAATATAATATAAACTTACGATTAACACCTGTATTTCTTTTATTACGACTTTTAGATTATTATAAGCTCGAAGAAAATCAAGTTTCACAAAAATTAGGGCATTTGTAAATATGTCAGTAATATTTCTTTTGTGAAACATGCTTTTCTGTGATTCGAAACCCTGCGGGTGATATGACATGTTTGTAATAATACACTTTTCTGAATATTTTTGACAAGATTTTGTTGCAGCCCAATTTTTTCTAAATTATCAATAAAATTCTTTGAAACAATTCCGGTCGCCGATATCACCAATGGTACTGTTTGAATTCGTTGCTGCTTCCATAGTCGCTGTATTTCAATCGCCAGATTTTCATATTTTGTACATTTTTCAATTTCAGTTCTGGAAATGTTTTGGGATAGTGGGACAGAAATGTCAACTATTGAAGTTTGTTTCTCCACTTCATCAACCAAAACAATATCTTATTATTATTATTATTATTATTATTAATACAGATAATATTTCCATATCATGAAATATCTGTTTCCATATTAAACAATCATGGAATGTATTAAGCCGTTACCGCCCCTTAGCGGCTTTTCCTTACTGGGATTTTTCTAATTTAATCTATGCTTTCATGTAATGTGTTCTTATCTACTGAACAGAAGTTCATACAAAGCTCTCACGTATCTGTGAACAGGGCCGTTCCGAGGGAGGGGCGAGCGGAGTGGTCGCCCCGGCGCCGCGGCTAGGGGGCGCCACGAAGTGTCTTTTTTTAAAAATACAAAATATTTTATTTATTTTTACCTCCGCAAAGAAAATAAATAAAATATTTACCATTTATAACTCTTGTAAACCCAATTTATAAGGTAAGATGTTAAATGTCTGAAACTGAAGATATTATCTAGCATAAATCTTGGCACAAAGTCATTGTTGCATTATTGATGGAGGGGAGGGGCGCCATGAGGCGTCTCGCCCAGGGCGCCTGCAGCCCCAGGAACGGCCCTGTTTGTAAACCATTATTAGATGGTTTACATTGAATAGACACATACATTCTTTTTTAGTACATTATTGAAAGAATGAATTTAAATACAATAAAACCCCGATTATCCGAACCCCGATTATCCGAGTTTCCGCTTTAACCGAGCTATCAAATATTTTTAGGATTTTTTTTTGGTTCTACATTTTTCATTTTTAAAACTACAAAAACAAATTCTGAACTTGATCTCATCAATCAACGAAGAGGATATACGTGACTAGATGAACGCTGACGAACAACAAGACGTTACAGATGAAATGATCGTCAATAAGGAAAATGAATCTAGCGATGATGATGAACACAGTGACGATGAAAATCGACATATGAAATTCTCCCATACAGATGGACTAAAAGCTATCGAAAGTACTATTGAATATATACAACAACAAGAAGAAGCGACACCAGCAATCCTGTTATCCTTAAAAAATGGCGAAACATTGCTGCAGAAAAACCCCAAAAGCAACGTAAAACAAAGAACAATTAAGGACTTTTTTAAGTAAAAGAACTCTTTCATTGTATGTGGTGTATCAGTATAACTTTTGTATTTGTTAAAATATACATTTAAACCTACAAGATTTATTTTATTTACAATTTTCACCTTGACCGAGTTTTTCGGTTATCCCAGTTAGTCTTGGTCTACATTAACTCGGATAATCGGAACTCTACTGTAATAGTTTTAGATATTGTTGTAACCTAACAAAAAGAAAGCCTACTTCACTGTCATAATTTATAGAAATCTGAAGCGGACTGAAAGTAAATATTGTCACATTGGAATTTAAGGAAAAAAATACTGCTCCACTTAGACAACAGAGATGTTCGTTTCTCTATTGTGATCTATTTGTCAGAAGTATGCATCTCACGATAAAACGAATGGGCGGATTTCCTTAAAATTAGGTTTTATTTCTGAAGTTAATAAGGAAAATGACCACGTCTAATCAAGTTCCTTAAGCAGAGTAGTTAGGCATTATCCCAAACTTAAAACTTAAGAGGCTATAAAATAAACGAGATGAACAAGTTTCAATCATTGCATAAACATTTAAATAAAGTTAGATGTGTGAAATACAAAAATACCCTTTCTGGCTATAGCTTTGATAATCTACAAAGTTCAGCTTATGTGAAGTCTCTTTAAAGCTTAGGCTGGTTACTAATACAAGATAACCCTATTCGAAAACAGCCCTACTGTTTCGTAAAGTCCATAAACTTATTCTTCATTTACTTTCACTAGTTTCTTTGTACGGTTAGCCGTAGCTAATAAAAATGACCAAGTCATTAGTTAAATCGCTCTGGATTAACATTAAATAGTATGCGTTTCTAGTCTCTGTTTACTAACTCAATTTGGCGTCTAGCTGTGTGTTGTGTTGGTGTGAAAATCTTAAAAGTTTCATACTCACTGACCTTGCTTCTAATAACGATAAATCCTTACAACGTATCCAGATCCAATCGCAGGATTAGACACACTAAACTCACAATCATTTGTGTGAATCGAACATAATTAAATATCGCGGCTTGCAATGTAGAACACATACTGTTGATTCTAGGCTACAGAAACTGTGTATTTTTCCAAATACTAAACATCGTGACTTCGCTGATTCAGCACTTCAGTAACTCCTGAATCAATAGCACTATTCACAAGATTTGCCAGAATTCTCGGATAAACACATTTTACCGAGAAGAACTTTCCTGGCTGGACAAACTATGTTTACTTTTCACTGAGAAACGTTACACCAATCACTAGGGAAACCACGACCACAATTATTCAATTCGATGCACGAACAGAGACAATATACTATTGTTCACAACGATGAACACGCGGAATGCACACTACTTTTGTTGGTTATTCTTGGCTAGCAGTCATCATATCACAGTTATGCTAATTATTTATCCCTTTTCCTCGAATTTCACATAAATTCGCCGACAGGGATTTGATCCAAAACTACAATTTCTAGTTCAACTTCAAAAATAAGCCAATTTCTCTCATTTCTCAAAACATTACGTCCAAAATATCTCGCTAAAATAAAGGGACTGATTATTTTTCAAAATTTTATACAATGTTTATTTATCGTCCAACTTCTTATATTTTAACATTCCATTGTTTTCTTCTCCCACCATCTGCGGCCTCAGAATGGACCACCACCGCTTCCACTTCAGTCTCCCCTAAGGGGAGGATAGATAAGGGTGTATCCAGTTTGTGTAGTTATATTTTTAGGTGTCGAAATATTGTTCCAATTTCTGACAAAGTATCCTTTTTATTATAGATTGTTAGAAATTTCCTGTTTCTAAAATGTAATAATTTTTTGGATTAATAGCAGATAAACTGCATATAAGCTCATCTATCTGTCCCATGGTAGGGACGGAGTACGCACAGAGGGTCCATTTCGAGGGTGGGGTATGAAGCAACAGACATTGTTGGACCATAAATAAGCTTCGTGCCGAATTTAAAGAAATCAGACCAGCCATTTCAGTGACAGACTTCGAGAGTATTTTTTGAGATATGAAGGCGTAAAGACCACGAGGAAATGTGCGTTTTAGGACCATAAATAGGCTGCGAATCAAATTATATGGAAACCTGCCCAGCCGTTTTAATCTAATACACATACAAACAGAGAATGGGAAAACAGAGGGGAAAAGTGGAATACTGAGACTTCACATACATCGCGTGTTCAGTAATAAACTGTAGCATCTACATTATTATATATTTTCATACAAAACCAGATATCCACAAACTGTAAACTTATAACTTAGAAAGTTTTGTGTCTAAATGATTATTCGCTAAGTTCTCATTTATCATCATACTCAAAAAAAAATTCCGTAGTTCAATTGTAATTTTAATAAGACGACAGCTGAGAAATTTGTCTTAACAAAGGAGTTTAAACTTTTGTTAACAGTGTGGAAACAATTTCACAGCAAAGAACAACCAGACAATTAGCTCAGTTAGACTCAGAATTCATTTTAAGCAGGAAAAGTGAATTAAACAAGGTTTTAAATGCAACCATCATGCCTATTTGAAAGTAATTTCCAAAACTCACTTCTCTATGACGCTTTCCTAATGAATTTCAACACGTTAAAAAGACTAGTCTTAGCATTCCATTTCAGTAAACTTACAACAGAACTTTCCATCTTAAGTCTGAAAAATTCTGAACAGAAAATCCTTAAAATTCTCATGTTAAGTCTTTAGGATCTGTTATTGTCATTGCTCCATTTCTGTTAATTCGGTACAAAGATTTTTAAAGAAATTAAAGCCTATTTTCCTTAAAATGTTTTTTAACATTTTGATTTTTTTGCAATGTTAAGAAATGGCAATTAAAGAGAGAAGCTGTAATCTTTTGTTTAACTAACATCAAAACTGTTGTGTACGTTTATTTTCAATTCATAATCCCTACTGAATAAAACCAGTAAAAAATCTTTCGATCTCTGAAAAAAAAAATAATCAGCATTATTTATTTGTGTTTTCAATCAGATTAATTTTTAATCCTATCAAACTAGGCGAAAGGATTACCTAAGCTTTGATGTTCATCCTTGTGAATGTGATACCGTATTAAAAGAAATTGGATTTGAAACCCATTCTTTAGATTACTATGCTTTTGTACTGGAATTTTTTCGCCGCTATTTTTGTCGAATTTTTGTCAAAAGAATCCATTTAGAAAATATTTCAAATCTGAAAGTTTCTTTGTTCCTAGTCCTAAAATCTACATACCAAGTTACAAGAAGATCGATTCAGAGTTTGAACGTTATTAAGCGGAGGAAGAGGGGGAGGGATACACGTAAACAGACTGAGTGATTTGATTATCCTCACTTTCTTATTTAAAGTAGACTAATAAATGAAAGATAAGTCACAGAATACATTAGCGTAGGCTTAATTTAAAATAAACCAAATAATAATAATAATAATAATAATAACACTAAGAGAAATAAATACAAACACACCCTTTTCAATTCTCCTCAACTCTTCCTCTTTATTTGAAGTTGAATTGATAAGTTAAATGAGAGACTAAAATTGAAATAGAAAACATTTACTTTCTTACTGATCATTTATTTATAAAGGATAAAGTTTAGTCTTAAGGCCCTTTATTTTAATAAACAGTAAATGAAGGAATAAAGATACTCAAAATTGGCAAACGAAGTTAATTTCTAGATTCTCATTAAACTTTAATTTTTAATTTTCCGATAATTTTCATTACGCTTCCTTACTAACTAAAATATAATCATTGGTATTTGCTTTGATAGTGAGGAGGAGTTCTTAGAGGGATCTTAGATTTTAGGAAGATCTCAATTACTGACCGGTATTTCTTTACTTTTAAACCCTACTTTCCAATTGGCTAATCCAGTGTTTCTCAACCTTTTAGTACTTGCGACCCAATTTTCAATCACAATTCTCATCGCGCCCCCCTCCAAAAAAAAACCCTCCAAACCTATCTGTTCAACCAAAAAAAAAAAACACATATAGTTTTTAATAAGATTTTTTCTCCATATACTCGCGCCCCCCCTGTAGTTTTATCACGCCCCCCTAGGGGGGCGCGCCCCACAGGTTGAGAAACGCTGGGCTAATCAATTCAGTCATTGTCTGTCCCCTAATAATAAGATGGATCTTTTTGAAACTTAGTCATCACATTCCAGGACTAATGTTTATCTTTTCCAAGTATATTCTTGTCATGAAATTAGTAAGATAACGCGACAATAATTTTCCATTCAGACACATAGCCAGAGAAGAAAAAAAAAAGAAAAACTTAAACTATATGTTTAAGTGTGTATGTGTAAATGATGAAATTGAGAGAACCTACTCTCGCTGTAGAGTTTAGTGTTCATTCATCATTTCACTTTTAAATTTTCATTTAAAGAAAGCAAAGTCATTTGTAAAATCATACTATAAATAGACAAAAATTGTGCGGTTGTACTGATATTTATTTGTGTGTCATCCCAACAGCGCTACAGACACACTATTTAAGTAAGAAACAAAATACAAGGTGGCGCCACCAACATTTCTCAATACTCTCTAGGGAAACAGTATTGAGGATCGACATTATTTTAGGGCAGGACTTATATACATAACTTATATATATTAAGTCATGAACTACTATACACGTATTGTTTTATTAATTACACGTGATCTCACACCTTATTGATCTTCAAGCATATTTCGAATGTTGGATTCGAAATAATGTACTTGGATGACAAGTACAATAAATTAAATAAACTAAAAATTACAAGGTTAAAGAGAAAATTGTACAATATGACAGAATTCAATTCATGTGATTCATTAGTATCTGAACTTATGAATATAAAACTAATGTTAAAAGAATTAAATCGGATAGGAGGTTCTATCAGTGATGATGAATTATGCTGGATGTTACTATCAGGGTTACCGTCAGAACTAAATTCTATTGCTCAAGGTTTATTACTAACTGAAAATACTTCGGAATTTACCTTTGAAATTCTTGTAGATAAAGTATTAAATGAACTTGAGAGAGAAAAAAAGAAAAGTGTTCCTAATCAAGTTAATTTGGATATTAATGCCTATCCTACGAAGTTACACAAGATAAATATAAATAAGCCTGAAAAGAGGAAATGGTACATATGCAACAAACCTGGGCATCTCGCTCGCGATTGTCGTTACAGAGGAAAATATAATACGCAATCTAGAACGAGAATAGATGATAGCCAAATGAATCAGAATAAAAAGAAGAATTCAATAAGTAAAGTTGATGGTTACATTGGTGTATCTATCTCCGGTAACAAAAATTGTTTACTAGCAAATTATAGTAATGAAATATGGTTGTTAGACAGTGCAACAACCCACCATATTTGTTGTGAACGAAACAATTTTCAAGAGTATACTGAAATATCTGAACCTGTTGACATTCATGGTGCTTCATTGAAACCAATTAAAGCTGTGGGGAAAGGCATAGTAAAATTAGAATGCCAAGTATCTAAATATAGAAAAGTTATGTTAACTCTACATAATGTATTTCATGTTCCAGATCTTGGATTAAATCTAATATCGTCTACACAGTTGGACCAAAAGGGTTTTGTGCAACATTTAGAAAATAAAACGTACATTGTAACGGATAAAGAAGGAAAATGGGTATTGAAAGGTTTACTATCAGCAAACTTGTATCATGCATCAGTAAAAGTAATCAAGCCACCTAATGTATCATGTGTTAAAACTACTCTTAATAGATCAGAGCTATGGCACGAGAGGCTAGGTCATTTATCTTACAAGAAGTTAAAATTAGTAATGAATAATAACTCATTACGTGGAATTGACAATGCTTCAGTTGACATAAGCACAGTGTGTGACTCATGCAAATTAGGAAAAATGACTGATGTTGCTCATCGGAAATTAAAGCAAATAAGAACAACTGAAATTATGGAGACTATACACACGGACGTGTGTGGACCAATAAGAATCCCAAACTATTATCATGCTGAATATGTACTAACTTTCGTGGATGATTATTCACGTAGATCTTTCATTTATTTATTAAAGTCTAAGGAAGACGTACCCAAGGTAACTCAATCATTTGTAACCTTTGTTGAAACGCAAATGAACAGAAAAGTAAAGAATATAATGTCTGATCAAGGCAAGGAGTATTGCAATGAAAACTTGACAGCATTTCTTCATGAAAAAGGTATCCGACATCATTTTTCATCAGCATATTCACCCCAAAGCAATGGGATAGCTGAACGTTTTAACCGCACTTTGTTTGATTGTGCAAGGACAATGTTAATTTCATCACAACTCCCTATAAATTTTTGGATTTACGCTATTGAGAGCGCAAACTATTTATTGAATAGAAGTCCGCATGAATGTATTAGAAACCAAATTCCATTAACAGTTTGGCATGGCAGCAACTACGATCCAAACGTAAGACACCTAAGAAAATTTGGCAGTTTGGCGTATATCAGGATTCCTAAAGCTCGCAAAACTCAAATTTCAAGAGCGAAGTTATAGAGGAATTTTTATAGGATACTCACCTCGTGTAAAGGGATATAAACTGTGGATCCCAGAGAAACACAAAATTGAGGAAACTAGAAATGTATACATTAACGAAAAATTGTTGGGTGTTGAATTATTAAAAGTAAAGAAAACTAATCCTAAGAACTATGAAAATTTGGTATCCATGACAAATGAAAGAGAACCTGT
>JAFIDM010004315.1:4838117-4854816 GCA_023159025.1 Thereuonema tuberculata | reverse complement strand
TGGAAAGAAATCCCATGTTAAAAGCCATGTTTATATTTATCCCATAAATAAATATAAAATACATTCAGTGCGTAGGCATTACATATCAATTTTATTAATTTTGTAACATATTTCGTTCATGAATCTGTGCTTTTTCAAGCTTTACAAAAACATTGAAATCTGCGAATATATACTTACAAAATTTATTCAATTGCAAAAGTTATAAATTAGGAAATCCAATTATTAATTTTTTTACAATGTTTTTATATATTAAAGTTCTTTAAAAATGTCAACATTTCAGCTTTGCCTTAAAGATTCCTTTTTCCTTATCATGATGTGTTGGTTTGTGACAGTCGAGTGACAGTGATAAGAATGTTTGGACTCGCAGTAATTAGCCTTCTTTTACAGCTATGAAAACCCATCTGGCCAAGACAGATTTATTCAGGAAGTAAGAAAAAAGTATCTCAATTTGAAATTGTCGAAAAGTAACTACCAATGTTTTAAAGAAGAAGGGACATTTCCTCCATTCCCCCATTAGTGAATCAAATAAATATTTATGTTCGAACAAATTTGTACTTTGGTTAATTCTGTGCGAATTCTCCAAAGTGATATCTAATTAAAAGATTTATACAATCAGCAATTCCTGAAAAAACTTAAAGGTTACTTTCCTTAAAATGTTATTCTTATTTTATGTTATTACTCTTTTTTAAAGAAAATATCAGCTGAATACAAACAATATAAATTTTTAACATTTGTAAAAAAAAGAAAACAAGGAAATCCACATTACTTAATTAATCACATCAAATCTTGAGCAAATCTTGAGAATCTTTACGAAATAAGATGATTTGTTAAAGAAATGCGGTTTTTATGGTTTTACTTCAGTTCTTTGTGTTTTCAATATAAATTTTCTTGTTGAGAAGAATTGAGTGAGTGTAGCTATTCTGTAGAATCTATGGATTGACTAAAAAATTGAATACTATTAATACCTAACCAAACAAATCCATGGTTTAGATTCCAATTTTTTTTATTATTATTATTTTTGGACGATAATTTTTATCATCTTCTCGTGCTAAATTCTTGACCGGAGTCACTTAAAAAAAGATTTTAAATATAATAGTTCAACTAAAATATGCAGACTTAGTTCAAGAAATCCATTCATTAGTTCAAAAGTTACAGGGGAAACCATTACACAAACTAAATATAATGACTAAATATAATTTTAGCCTATTTTCTTGGAAAGTAGGCTAAAAATAATCAGAATTGAAATCCAGATCGCTGTTACCGCACATCAATAATATACCATTCCGTTTTTCATCCTTACCTTACAAATATATTACCTTACATTAATTTCCATCATGATACTACTAATGAATTGATTTACTAATATCGAGATAGTTTGCCATTCCTCTTATTCTGGATTTGTTTTATTGTAAGAAAAACCTACTGCATTACGAATAACAATATTTACTTAGCACAAAACTGAAAATAAGTATAATTCGCCATTTATCTTGTTTCAAAATGACTTAGCTTTAATTCTTGTTCAGATCGTTTAATTCTTTAAGTGTATGGTAAATTAAAAGACATATGACTCCTACATTTAGCTTTTATCTTAGGTTCAATAATCCGTTTTAGTCAACAAAACTATATCTGCAAATGCTGTATCTTTGATTTGTTTATATGTTTACGTCATTAATCGTTTGGTGTTTTTGAAGATTTCTCTCAAATGAAATCCCACCAAAAACATTTCATGAAAAATAAGTTCCCAAGACTCATGCTCATAACGCTTTCACTGTTAAAAAGATATGAGATCTCATGTAGAGCCAAGCCCCTAACACTAAAAGGCCTAACTCTACAAGCTCTAACTCTAAAAACCCTATATCTTGGTCAAAAAGTATGGCTTGGCCGCTTCGTGGCTGTCGCACAGACAATCCCATGGAGTTATGTAAAGGATATGGAGTATGCCAAGGCATACTTTTTGACCAAGATAGTAGGCTATTTAGAGTTAGGCCTTGTAGAGTGAGGGGCTTGGCTCTACATGAGATCTGATAACTTTTTAACAGTGAAAGCGTTATGAGCGTCTTGGCAACGTATTTTACATGAAATGTTTTGGGTGGGATGAAATAGTTCCATGAAGCGGCCAACCCATACTTTTTGACCAAGATATAGGGTTTTTAGAGTTAGGGCTTGCAGAGTTAGGCCTTGTAGAGATAGGGGCTTGGTTCTGCTTGAGATCTCATATCTTTTTAACAGTGACAGCGTTATGAGCATGTGAGTCTTGGCAACTTATTTTACATGAAATGTTTTGGGTGGGATTTCATTTCTTTTTGTAAGATGAGATCTGATAACTTCTTAACAGTGAAAGCGTTATGAGCATGTGAGTCTTGGCAACTTATTTTACATGAAATGTTTTGGGTGGGATATATCTATCAGAAATTGCTACATAATAAAGAACCGGAATCCCCTTTATGAGGGGTTTAAAGGTGAAAGTTACGGATTTCTTAATTTTTTTGTTGTTTGTGTGCTAATCCTAGCCTGCATACCAAATTTCAGCTTTCTAGGACTTCAGGAAGTACCCTAGAGGTTTTGATGATCATGAGTGAGTGAGTCAGTCAGTGAGTGAATCAGTGACGGAATCGACGTATTTTAGGTATTAATAAAATCCAAAGTATAAAAGCTAAATAAATGAAACTTAGCGTATTTCATTAGTCTGCTAACTGCATCTTATACTGAAAATTTGAGCTCTCTAGTATTATCCAGGCCGAAGCTATGAGGGTTTGAAAATACGACGAAACGCTTCCAGAAAAGGTACATAGTGCCCTTCCTGCCTTCGGCTCGTCTTAGCGGGGGCACTGCTGTGCCCCCAGATCAATTCAAACTGCAACAAATGCGAACTTTAGTCTTTTCAATGACATTTCTTGCCTGGACTTTATTTACTCTCTTTTTGTTATTAATTAAATACTACTCAGTAAGGCACGTATTCCCCAACGACTACTTTACTAAATAAAGCAGCATAAATTGTATCTTGTACTGTTGTCTGCTGGTAAAGATCTTCAACTGTTTCAATCATTTGTTGTGTTGTTTTGTGAGTATTATCACAACTTCTTGTGTTGTTATATTTTTAAGTGCGTGACATTTTTAGACAGAATGTGAACATGTTAAATAAGCTGTTTAAACCTTTTAATCATACAAACCAAATTAAGTTTGAGTTCCGTAAAATAGGGTAGCAATCATGATTGAAAACCCGACTTGATCTATCTGGTCCAAATAAAATATAAACACAGAAATTTTTAATTTGATGAGGCAGTTTAATGGGCACAAATTGAAACCTGAAAAAAAGAAATATTGAGATTGCACAAATTTCTATTCACTTATTGAGTTATCGTCAACTGGAATCTATTTTGCCCTTATTAGGACTCATGGCCTGTTTATCCGTATTGATGAATAACTCGAAGACTTGAAAGACTATTGGGATCCATTCCATCTCCCTAATGATAATAATAATAAGCAACAACAGAAAGAAACAATAACCAGTAAAATATCTAAACTTGTTAAAAGCATGTTAGAATGCTTGACACAAACGCATGTTGTTTAACTTACTGTTGATTCCGATTGACGTGAATGAAAGTCTGCAATTTCATTATTTATTTTTCATATTTTAATTTCATGCAATTCCAAAAAAAAATCCTTAATTTTAAAATGATACCACTTTTTTTATTTAATATTAATTAATAATTACATTCTAAAAAATATTTGAGCAATATCTTGGTTTAGATTTCAGCTATTTGCCAAGATATTCACGAAGAAATTATTATTATAGAACGGAAATTAACATCTATTAAATTACAAGGACCTTCTTTTGTTGTTGCAGTGAAATTCCCTTCGTTCGATCTAAAAGTGAGCCAAAAACACGTTGGCTTCAATCAAATTACTTTGAGAGGAGAGCAGGGTAAGAAGTTCGCCTTCTTTTGAAATTGAGGAAATTTGAGAAGAAAATTAAGTGTTTCGGAAATTGAATTGGAATCATATCGCGATGTCATTTATTTTCCCGAAAAACAAATCATATCTCGTCACTGCCTCATTTCCTAATTTAATTGAAAAAGAAAAGAGTGAAGGTAAAAAGAAAATCTTCATTTGAAGGTGAATTAACGGCCTTTGGATTACTATTACCCCAACCACCAACCTTCCTGGCGGGAAGAAAATTTCTGATTACTTGGGGACAATGGTGGAGGACTGATTTTAAAAGCTTTGCTTATTAGGCCTGCAATTGTAATGCCTCTGAATAGATTGCATGGGCTACCTAATTCAAAAGCTGCACAAATGACGTGATAAAGAGTGTTTATATTCCTGTACTTAGACGAACGAAATTTATTGGAAAAATCGGCGCGTCTGCATGGCCTACAGAAACATTCGTCATTTCTGCTATTCTCGAACCAGGCAGCCGCTCTTGGTAACGAAGTGGCCGATTATTTTATTCGGGTGAGTGGATGTTATTAAAGCGGAATTGATTCGGCGCCAGATTCCAACCTAGATGCCTTCTGCGTCGAAGAGACAGATTCTTCCCATTCGAAGCCGAAAAATTGCATATGAAATAGTCAGCAAGTCAAATAAGGTCTGGAGTTCATCCTTCGTAAATAACAGAGTCGCCCATTGATCTCCAGGATAACGAATCTTTTCAACTACTAGAAACCCAACGGTTCTCTGCTTCTCAAGACTGATTTATTACTGTAAACAAAATATATACTTATCTTTTATAATAAGAATTTTACTTGAATTACTGTAGACAAAATATATATTTATCTTTTGTAATATGAATTTTACTTGAAAACAGAATGCAAAAGAATAAAGTATAACTTTGTTTTTGTTTTTTTTTTTTTCAGATAAAATTAAAGAATATGAGCAATTGTATTATTTGAAATTTGGATCAATAGGAAGGAGGAGTTTGGAATTTCTGAATATTCTGAATCTTGAATAATATATAAGAAAAATAATGAATATGCTGTAAAATTGCTGCTTAAAGTTTGTTCTAATTTTGATATGTATTTTATAAATACTTTAGATATAGAAAGAAAGAAATAAGCCAGTTCCACATAAAACGTCTACTACAATCGGAGTGGTATGTGCCAACTCGTAAATTTTTTACTTAAAACTTTATTTTTAAAAGTTTATGAAAAACATATTTGTTAAATCTTTCTTTAAATATGAATGTACGATTAAAGAAGGTTTATAAAATTTCAATCGAATAGAAATAAATAGAACATCCATACCTTGAAAAGTTATTTTCTTAATAATGTAGAATATTTATCATAATAACTCGATTTTACTTTTAAGAATTTTTATTCAGCAATAACAAATTTTATTGTTTTAAAGTTTCTAGATTGCTATGTTTAAAAAAAAATATTAGAAAGAGTTTAATAGAAGTAAAAAAACCCAACCAAATTCTTATTTGAGATTTCGATTAGATATATTTCATTAAATAAAGAAAGAAAACAAATGGAAAAATCGGAATTTGCAAATATTACAATCAAATTATGAAATCATGTAGATTTAGAAGAATGTTGGAATTTCAAATTCTTGCCTGGAAATTCAGAAACAAATCAAAGATTTACCAAACTTTCTTTTTGATTTAAATTTCAAACTGTAATAATTATTTAAACTGCCAACTAAAATTGCACTTACTTTTCTTTGTTTAAATTAAGAAAGCAATTAAAAAACGACGTTTCGGAGTCCCACTTTTCCGGACCCCCTTATCAAGTTTTTAAGAAAAATCTTTAATTAAAAATTATTCACCCTTCTTTAAGTGCAATTTTAGTTGGCAGTTTATATAATTTACAAAATAGCACGTTAATTTACTTTTAAATTCATTGTAATAATTATTATTTTTTGCCTATGAATGTATTTCTTCAAACCGCATACTTATTTTCCCATATAGTGATTACTATACTATAATAATTGAACAGGTAATATAAAAGATACTATTTTAGACCAAACATGAAATTACACACTTTGACAAAAAATTCGAAGCACCATGAAGGAAGGAAGCGCCCAATTTGAATGAAACTTCGAGGTGCCATTTGAATTAAGAAAATTGAAATAGATTCAAATTTCACAGTCAAAACACTATTGAACAACAGTAGCATCACTGCTATATTATCACTAGTATGTTGAGTCACTTCTGGCTTCTAAACATGCTAATGTAAAAACGTTGCTTGAAGTGAAACAAATTCCTGATATTGTTTTATGGTAAATCACACCAAGCTTGCTGAAACTGCTGCTCCAAATGCCAGATGTACCCTGATGCATACACTTGGCATCCTAGCATGTCCCACATATGCTCGAATTTTTCATTCAACAATTCTCAGACAATTCAGGGGACCGAGCAGATCAAAGAGGAGAATTACTTGGAGATACTGCTTGGAAAGGTGCAATGAGTGGATGTGCATTATCCTGTTGAAAAATTGCTCCTTGCAGGTATAACACGAAGGGCAAAACAACAGGTTCCTGAAACTCCTGCACGAATAAGTGTGGAGTTAGTTCCTGGAATCACTATGAAAGGAGATCTGCTATTGTTAGAAATAGCTTCCAACCCTTTTACACCAGAAGTATTGGCTGTATGTCTCTCAAATATTGCAAGGACGTGAGATCTCGTGCCTGAGAGACATGATTTACTCCCCAATGTGTGAGACAATACATGCATGTTATCAGAATCCATTTCATTTTAATCATAAAAATAAGCTCATACAGACAATAAAAGGATTCACAACATTTTGTGTAACACAAAGAAACCATTTGTTCTATGCTTGTTTTTGGAAAGTTTTGTCCACTTCTGATGCAACTTTCTCCACAAGACCCCACCCATACGTTAAGTTTAGAATATCCTTAAAGATGAGAAAATAAAAGAACTTTAAGATCAAGTTTTAAATGTGCATACCAAATTTCAAGAAGATCCAATAGTTCAAAAGTTATTAGTGGGAATATACACAAGAGATTAATTTGATGAGCTCGTTTTCCTCAGAAAAGAGGCTAATAAAAAGATTCCCTGATTAGAAAAACAAAGACAAATTACACACAATGAGACAAGTAGATTCTACTATCAATTGGTTTACACAATCACCTTCAAAAGATATATTTCTGTCTTATTCAAGTAACACTGTGGGAATGTTTAGTAAAAGCAAAAACAACAAAATAGCTGTAAGCATTTTTTCTAATCCCTTTAAATACACGGAATAAACTTAGATTAATTCTGCAATTCAAAGTGTGTTGCTTGTTTACATAAGGATGCTCTTACTTTATTATTTTTGTTTTACTTTCTGATGGTGAAAAAGAGTTCTACACTTTGCTCTTTCAGGTAGACCAACTCTTTAAGTGGAAAATGTTGGATGGCAAAGGTGGAGAATCACCAACCTCCAAACCTTATCTTTTCTCATTTCCATCAGATGTTGGTGAAACAAAGAACTTTCAAAATATTTATGTTTTTTACATTTTTGCAAGAAAGTTAATGGTGTCGAAAGGCTACAAAGATTTCGAGGCTTGTCTTAATTTAAAAAAAAAAAAAATTAAGACACGATATAACTCTTAGAAGTTTTAAAATAAAAAGAATCTAATATATTTGTAACTGTTTCAAGTAAAATCTTGGCAGTAAGGAATGGTATTTTTTTAAAGTTAGTTTTTTTAATGATATAATAATTTAAATTCAAAGGACGATAAACGTTTCGGACAAACTTTTTAATGATACACAACAAAAGATCAGCTAAGTACAGCAAAATTTTGAAGATGAATATAGTGTATTTAAGAAACATTTATTGTGTAATTTTATAGTATAAATTTTGATTTTATTTCCAGTTTATTTTTATCTTCATGTATTGGAGAGGTAATAGATCACTAAAATTAAGAAAGTAAATGAAAGTAAATGTAACAAACAGAATTTATGAAAGTTTTTATACTGTAACAGATTAAGAACTTTTAGACGAAATACTTTAAGTATCATAATCGGCCCTGATTCTAATCGTACTTATCTTTTCGTAGAAGTATTCAATGGTCGGTGATTTAGGATAACTGTCGTAAATTGAGTCATGGCAGTTATTTAGTGCCAAAATTTCCATTACCACTAACTTCAAAAGTGTTACAGTAACGATAAATAAATAGGAAGTTTAAAAGACTAAAGATGCTTTCGAATGCTGTTTGGCAGAATTTGGACAATATTTTAATTTTTACTTTAAGTATTTCTCGAAACACATTTCACTCCTCAATTGATGACTACAGTTCCTTAAAATCATTTAGTAATATTTTTCTTCTTCTCCTTTAAGCATTAACAGAATGTTAAAGTATCTCAGGAAAGATCTGTTTCGAACTTTTATTTCACGAATGCGAGATACCGAAGTTAGTGAGTGGAAGTATTTGATAATGTACTTATAGTGAAAATCATGAGATTTTTCTTGAGATTCAATTTAATTTGATAATATGAAAACGAAAAAAAATATATTTATAACATTAAGTATATTCAAAAGTTAGCTTACAGACTTATTTTTTTATTTACAATATAGAAAACAATTATTAAAATTTTATATAATATTTCTTAGCTTTAAGGTTTGTAGAACATAATGAAATTTCAGTGAAATAAACGTACCTTAAACTATACATTTAAACTATGCATCCTACGACAAAATCAATATGTTCCAAATAAAGAAACAGCTTTGACCAATTCTTCATATTGACTTTTTTTTTACATTTTTAGTAAACATGTTGTGTAAATTCATTTTAAAAATACATATAAGAAGGAAAATAAAAGTCACCAGTCATTCATTCTTTCTCCGTCCAAAATAATTTTTGTTGTACAGTCTTTAAACTTGGCCTGCCTAGTTTTCTTAGAAAGTGGGATGGAAGTTTAAAAAAAAAAGACAATTTGAAAAATTGTTAAATATAACAATTGACTTCAACACTTTAATTGATGAGATTACATCGATTGTTGTTAAACAATTAATGATAGTATAACATGAGGAAGAAGATTAGGAAGTAGAGCTCAGTGGGAAATGGAAGCACGATAAAGAATGTCGGCTTTCAGAAACAGACAAAAGGCATTTTTTTCCTAAAAATTCCAGTTATTAATACAGCATGTGTAAACAAGAAGATGGAAAAGACGATTTTCCATAGTGCTAAAATTAATCAGATGAAGATCAACGAGGATCAAAACTTCCACGAGCAACACAAATCTCACATCAGGGCCTAAGTGTCAAGTAATCGAGGGAGAAAGTGTCGGATATTGGAAATGCAGACATCCCTGATCCAAGTAAAGCATCCCAGGATGAAATACGTGAGATGAACGTATGGAAAGATAAGTACTACATCTCGAATCGTAATCGTTCTAAATTTAGGTTTTATTCTAAGTTTCCAACATTATGTAAAAGTGAATGAACGTCCATAAAAATTATTCTGGTGAAACAAAGTGTTAATGGAATTTATCAAAGGTTCAAGGCAATTCTTTAATATACAACTACAAATGAATTTAGCGATAAGAACTTAAAATATAATATCAGTTTTTTGGTCTAAGATGGATTTTAGTAAACAAATAAGATTTTTGACAGATTTCTTTAACAATACATTAAAAAAGAATTCGACGAGATGAAGTATTATTTCTTAACATTCGCAGATTCATTTTCAGCTTCATTATAATAGGTTACATGAAATGATTATTTATTAAAACATGAAAAAAACAACATATCTAGTCAATGTAATACATTGTTAAATGTCTACGATTTGCCATTGCTTTCCAGAAGATAGTCTTTCACTAAACAATTATTTTAATCAAATATTATCATATTAATAACAACTTTATATTGCAAATTGGATGTTAAACAGATATTATCTATACCTAAAATCATTACAAACTAACAAAAGCTCAGGAAATTTCAAAAAAACGTGCAGTAAAGTTTTCAAGGTATTTACCAAAATCAAGGACACAATGATACAATAAATTTTATCTTGATTCCCAATTATATCGTGAAGTTTTTTCTAATAGTAAAATTAGATACATATTCATTAAAAATAGTAACTAGAAACGTTCTAATTTTTATATCTTAAAGAATTTCATTTTTGTCAGAAATTAGTGTGAGATAGCAACAAAAATTCAATTAGACAAGCTTTAAAATCTAGACAATGGGTTTCTATTCTTCTTCTTCTTCTTCTTTAAGTCGTTTAACAAGCGCCTGGATCCGGATTGCCACGGAGCCAGTACGCTGTTGTACGTGTCATGGCTTGGCCAACACCTTGTGTTACCTTTTTCCACTTTACTCTGTCAAATGTCACTTCTTTTCCATCCTTCAGATCCAGTCCATGCGTAGCCAGATCCTCTGTCACATGTGTGAGCCATGTTTTCTTGGGTGCAGATTTTTGGACCTACTTCCAATCAGTAGGTCGTGGTGTCCAGAGTAGTTTGTGTGGTAGGCGGTTGGATTTCTATTGATGTACTAAAGAATGAAATGATCCGTAGTCGACTAATAATATCTCATTATCTTATAGGATTAAACTAATCCGATTTATACAACTTCAATACATGCAGCCAATTTAAATATTTTCCAAAAAAATCAAAATTCGTAACTGTAGTATACAGCAGGTTCTACAATATGAAATGAATATAGACTTCTCGTTTTTGTTGTTTTTAAAACTTTAAAACACACAAGCAGAAAGACAACTAAGAAATTTTAGCAATAACATTTTAAGGAAAGTAGGCCTAAGTTCTTTCAGGAACTTCGTGTTACAACGTTGTGCTGAATTTTATTTCCTTACATTTCTATTTCGAATAATCTATTTGTGGAATAAAAAGAATAATTGTCAACCCCTTGCCCTTATTTAACCTAAGACCTACAAAACAATGATATGATCTTCGTAGATTTTGGGTGCGGGGCCAAACGCAAGGTAATTTCGTAATAAATCTGACTCCCTAATGGTCACCAAAGACCAGAGTCGCCGATAAGGGAGAGATTGTTTGAAAATATTGGGAATCTCAGTTCCAGCAGGAGTCATTCATTATAACTTAAAGCCAAAACTACAGATTTTTAGAACTTCACTGTCATTCCTAGTAATAGGAGATCAAGAACAGACAAAGAAAACAGTTATGATCTACATAAGGAAAGAAATGATAGTCTACCAAAGCCGATCTTCACTTATTATATATTTTTATATTTATAAAAACTTCATTTAGCTTGAGATAAAATGACGTAAAGATTTTATAATTGAAATTACATTTAATATAAACTTATTTGCAGCCATTACAAAGCTTTCTCCAAATTTGCAATTTTTGGAACAAAATGTTTGAAATGAAATATAGAGAACAATACCAACTCTCTAGACAATTAGAGAGCAAGACTCTCTAAATAGAGTACAATTAGTATTGAGATACAGGTTCCACAACCAAGTCACAACCTCACAATTTAATAACCGAAACGTTTGAAAGAATCAGAACCCTACTTTCTTTAAAAAAAATAACAATAAAATGGAGGATATTAAATCGTGAGATAATTCAAAAGTTCGTAAGCTCGTTATTTATATCACAATATCTCCTGAGAATAAATAGAAGATTTTATTTTAATTTCAGGAATTAAAATAAGCTACATATATTGAGTTACATATATTTACTATTGTTTTCTGAGCCTCACTTTTCTAAGGTAACAATCTTAAAAATCAGAACTTAAATATACACACTATCGTTTTTAAGCTACAGAAGGTCAAATTTTGGGTCCTGAAAATTAAAGTTTCTCATAAAATAGAATCATTAAGCTTTATTATTATCAAGATAACATTCGTAAATTATTTGACGAATATAATTATATTCGTCATTGAATTCTCTTTGAATTGAGTTAATTGATGGCCAATTAAGTTGATCCATTTTTATAATTAGTCTGTCATTTGGATTTATAAAGATCTGAATTGTTTACAGGAAAGACAAGCTCTGTCAGTCAGTCTGTGTTTGTGTCTTCGCACTCTGTAATAACTTTTGAACTACTGAATGATTTATCTTATTAAAACTTGGTAAATAGTACTCATATACTTACGGTCTCGAGAAATAAACGGATGAAAAATTTCAAAAGAAAACCATTAGAACTAACCTCTTTTTCAAATGAAATTTCTATGGATGTCGTGAACAATGGATCTAATTCCTCCTAATATCTTTAATGTGAATATAATGTAATTAAAATTAATCAGCCTTAGACATTGAAGTAATGAGGATTTCCTTATTTTCTTCAGAATATAAGGAAAATTTCTGAAAAAAAAAATCTTCAGCAAAAGATTTTTTTTTATTTTCTTTGACTTTTTTTTAAAAAAAAAATGACGAAGATACAAAACATAGCAAGTCTGCGTTTTATTGAAATACGGAGACCTGTCATGTTATTATTTTCATTATTTAAAAAAAAAATCAAGAAAAAAACAAAAACAAACAGGAAGATGAAAGGAAAGTAAGTTTCAGGCTCTTTCAAGAACCTATAGTTAGTGAATATCTTTAAATTGTTTTTGTATTCATTTTTTTAATGGAATATTCTATCGATTTCAATACCAAGTACAAGTTGTTACTGCTTTATTTTGCAAAATCTTCTGAGTTCGAGTAAACCTGGGATCGAGAAATTACTTTCCTTTATCAGAAACAGAGCAATTTTGAGCTGCAAATACGGATTAGGAAGGGATTGAGTGACAGGAAAGCAGAGACTAGTCACAGTTCTGTCTTGTTTACAGATCCTTGAGCTTTCGATAGAGCGACCGTTAAACTGTAAAGACAAGGCCTGAAAGAAATAAAGGCAGATCTCTAACAAAACAGATAGATCTAAATCCCTCTGTTCCGCAATATCCGCTCTGTTACGAACCACCCTTTTGGCATCCTGTGGAAAATTACAATCTGCTAAGGAAATCATTGCACAAAACGATCCCTCCTGAATGGACTACAACTATGAGCATTAAGGACGACACGTTCGAGAAAATTCTTCAACTCTCTCTCAACATGGCGAGGAAGATTTTCGAAAATGCATCAATGCAAAGTTAATGTTCGAAAGAAGGTAAAGTCTACTTCACGAAAAGCACACTTTTATATTGAAACTATAACAATAGTGAATATAATATAAATATAATATAAATATTACAATGCTAAATATAAGGAATAGAAATCATCTATTTTCTTATGTAGTTAAATTGTATAAATCTACTATTAAAAATATGAAATTAACGGATTAGCAAAAAGGGATTACTGTTCATTTTTTTCCGGTCAAATCAAATATTAATAGAAACAAGGGAGCGAAAGCGATTAGAAAACCAATCACAATGCTTCGCAACGTCTTCTTATAAGAAAATATCATTGATACCGGTATTGCTTTAAATTCCTTATTATTATAATGTGATTGTTGGGAATCCAAAGGCGCAATTGTTGCGTTTACTGTGATTGTTGCGATTGTTGTAGAGCTGCATTATAGTTTCTGTTAATATTTGTTTTGATTTTATTTATTTTAAATCATTCGTTTTCTATTTCCGTTATTTTTAAATTCTTTTCCGTTACATCCGTTCAATTAGTTAATTCATTTAAATTCATTATGTTTCTTGTCCAATAACTATCTATATTTTTAATTAATCTTCCAATAAAATCCAACTTAGTGAAATCTTTGAAAACCCATGTTTTAATTGGTGAGTTTTTTCATTGTGTAATTTACTCCATGAGGCACCACTGCGCTTCCGATGTATTACCCTTGTTTTATGTTTAATAGACTAATTCAGTTCAGTTCCAAACTTGACTGGTTGCTTCTTCACTCCTACAAGGCTCTCTCACAAACACCATTACAATATTAACATTATACTAATTTACACTAAAAATTGTACTAAATCCGAACACTACGTTTGAAATGCATAATATTTGAATAAATAGCATTTTTAATTTAGGTTATATCATTCAAATTTAAAGAAAAAGAAATATGAAAAACTAGTAGTAAGATTTAAAAAGGTATTAAAGAAAACTAATAAGAAAGAAAATAATATTGAAAATGCAATTTAAACATTTTTTGTTATATATAAAATTTAATACGTCGATTAGGCATTAGTAACTAGTAATTAATTCTACAAATATGTGCAATACTCAATTTAAGGCCAACTTAATTACAGTTTTAACTAGTTTCATTAACATTGAATACTACAAAAAATATTTTCTTTCTTGTGATGAAAAAAAAAGAAAAACAGTTAAAAAGAAATTTAAATTTGCTGTCTTAATTTGAAATTAAGTTACAAAAATTAAGTTTTTTTTCCACTTCTGAATACGAATTTTTTTTTTCCAGCCTAATTGTAATTACTTTCATTCATGTTTTGTCAATAATGCCAAAAAAAGAAAAACAAAAAAAAGTCATTAGTAGGACATTTTCTCTTCATTCTCTCCCATTCTTCTCTCTTTTAATTCAGTAATTAAGTAAGCTATCAGTTAAGTAATTCTCATTTAAAAAAAAATACAATTAACAGGTCTCCCAAATAAAAACTGTAAAAGTGAAAAAGAAGGTCGACTCATTTGCAGATATCTGCATTCTTTGGTTTTACGGGTTTTTTTTTCTTTCTTAGTTTTCATTAAAGTAAGCTACTAGAGTTCTGTTGAAAACCCGAGAATCCCTAAAAATGAAATCAAGATCTGAAACTGTTTAATTTATTCTCTTTGAGATTTAATTTAGGATTGCACTTAAGTATTCCATTGAAATGAAGTTATTTTAAAACTAATGTTATTAAGATTATATGTAAATTTTCTGCAATAATTAAAGTGAAAAGTGTTAGAAGGCAAATCAAGATAATTACTTTAAATAATTGAACTTAAATAACATGCTTTTATTTATTTCTTAAAGAAGTAACTCAAGTAGCAAATTAAAGTAAATTACAGTCAATTAAAAAAATAACAATTAACACAAATGCAATATTATTTATTGGGATTTTTCAATCAATTGCAGGTTAAAATTACTTCTAGTGTAAATCAATTAGACCTCTTTCTTGTGGAATTTTTTATTTGAATTTCTAGAATACGATTCGTGAATTCTAAAATAAGCCCCGGCTCTTCTATGAGAAGCCATTCGTCGGTTACAAAGAGATTATTAGAGGAAGGCCCCATTTAACAGATTTCGAACCTCCGCCGAAAGCGAAAGAAAGACTTTCTTAGCATATAAAGGTTATAAAGTTCTTAACGTGTGCCAAAATAATTGATAAAAAGTCCAGCCCGCACACAAAGACTAAAAATTATTACATTAAAATTTAAAAATTTTAAAAAGTTAAAAAATAGGAGTCCCTAGCTTTTACCATAGTAGGACGTATCACCACAGTATCTCTCCTGAGGAAGCCACGTCCTGCTGTGGTAAAAACTAGGACTCCTATTTTTTAACTTTTTTAAATTTTAATGTAATAATTTTTAGTCTTTGTGTGCGGGCTGGATTTTTTATCATATATAAGTTAGGAACACTTCATATATTAAATACGTAATAGCGCTATGACTAAAAACGATACATCAAATTAAAGCAAAACTACAGCACAAGCATTTACAATACCTAAAAAACATGATATAAAAATGAGTATACAGTATATCTACAGTAAAAGCATTTATACTATGATATTAATTGAGCAAAAGAGATAAAAGTGACATGAAAGTGAAGTGAATCTACAGAACACATTCTTTATCTTAAACTATTTGTGTCCTTATCTTAAGTTAGCCCAACGTTATAAAAAAACAAAAAGGCACATGTAACCCTGACCCAGCGAACGCATTTCGACAGCTTGACTGAAGCTGAAAAATAAGCAAAGGAACGTGATAAGCGCCGAACGTAATAATACAAATCGATATAATTGAAAAACTGTCGTATTAGCGGAACGAGATGCGGAATCCAATTGTATAGTAGGAGATATTTAGAGGGAGAAAAAGAGCAATTTTCCTTCCAGTCTGTCTTTCAGATTCGTGTGGAATAACTAGAGTTCATGAAATAGATAATTTTTCTTATGGAAAGTTTTAAAAAAATGAACGGTTAAATTAGGAGATTTATATACGAAATAAGACATAAGCGTTGTGAAAACCGAAAAGGAAAACTAATTTCGCTGCATCTTTTCATTGTTACTCTTTAAATAAAATTATCGCTTATAACTTTTGAAGCATTCAATTAATTTTGATACGATTTTCTAAGTTTTGTAGCAGGTTACATTGTGTTTCTTTAAAAGTATAAATCACTTCTGTATCCCTAAATAACGCTTGCTTCTTTTCTATTCGAAACGCAATTGACCCTTCAGCAAAAAACAAAAGAAAAGAAAAAGCTGTAGCATCGTTTTTACCCATTTTTTATAGGGATAAATAAACATTATTATTACTTACATCAAACTAATTAGAATTAACGAAATTACATGAAAAAATAATAAATTGAATATTCCAAGAAATATCGCCAACTTCAAAACACATTCGTCGTAGGTGCCTGTTGGCGCGAAAACAACATGTCGAATTATCACTGTTCCCAAGGGGATATAGATGTGATTTGTACTTTTAAAAAAACACAGTTTCATCTTCTACAAAACTAAGAAAACCGTATCAAAATTAATTGAATGGTTCAAAAGTTATAAGCGATAATTTTATTTAAAGGGTAACAATGAAAAGATGCAGCGAAATTATTTTTCATTTTCGGTTTTCATAACACTTATGCCTAATTCATGCAATCCTATGAGATTTTTAAAAGTTTTTTCTTCACTGCTT
>JAFIDM010004315.1:4738343-4837717 GCA_023159025.1 Thereuonema tuberculata | reverse complement strand
ACACCATTGTTACTACAAACGTAACTATCACGTTTTCACTTCCCATATTTGTTATGAATTATTGTAGCTGAAGAAGAAGAGAAGTAAAGATGTCTCTTCGAAAATTCCATTGTAAATACATGTATTTTTAATTTTATTTTTAATTTTACATTTATTTTGTGATAGAGAAGATGATGATGATTAATAATATATCTAGAAGGAGTGAGATAAAGAAGAAATACGGTATGTACATTTATTATTTTCATTTTCGTTGACCTTAGTTGGTTACGTTTCTAAAAAAAAGAGAGATCTTTGTATTTGAAAATAGAAATAGTGAACTATTTTGTTTGTTTATTTTTTTAAATCTATTTTTATTTACAAGTAACAATACAGTATTACTATAATGGTTTTCTCAGGGAATTTTATCTCTTTCTCGCGCTAATTGACAATAATTAAATTGGGAAGTCATTTCAAATATATAAGGTAGGTTGCCCAAATAAGGCCAGGTTTCAAATAACGTCCATCTTTCGTTTTATTAATAGAACGTTGACAATTTACCAAGATTAGTTATGTTTCAGACAGGTCCTGGCTTCTAGCGGCTACACCAAAAATTATGTCCGTTGAAGTAGATAATTTCGCCATGTTTGTTTCAGTTGAACAGTAAAAGTCGCCCGAAGCTTTTGTCGTTACTATTTCAAGTTAATTTGATAAATCGTCTGCATTTTTTGACAACCTAATATTCTTAAACATGTTTTATGTCATTTTAAAGTGTTGAATGATTAGAATAAGATACTGTATTTGATATTTTCCAGTTGACGTGCATTTAAATACTTTTTAGTAAAACAATGCATGAAAGCGTGGGTTAACAGGGGGCTCCAAATAAGGCCCTCCATTCTATAACATAAAGTAATTATATATAATGAGAAAAAATATAATAAAAATCATCAAAGCTAGTTTTAAATTCACAATTTTATAAATTAATTACTAATTAAATATAATATTTAGTCAGAGCTAAATGTGGAAATTGGCTGTTTTCACTGCCAAGCTCTTGTCCCTGTGGGCGAGTTTGCCTGTGACTAGTAGTGGGCCTTATTTGGAACAGGGGCTTCTAATAAGGCCCTTCAGTTGTATTTTCAAAACTGTGTTATTACAGAAAGAATTTCAAATGCCACTATTTCTAAATTCACTTTTTCATAACAGCACACCTTAAACTACCTTTCAAGACAGTTTTCAGAATTTTCACTCTTGCAGTAGAAATGTAAAAAATCTTTAAACATTAGGTGGGCCTTATTTGGGCAACCTACTTTATATAAACATACATATCTAGTCACTTAATAAGCACACCAAGCTTTGAGAAGATCCATACAGCCGTTCAGAAATTGGCGGTGAAAATTCTTACAGAGTCTTAATCGGTAAGACTCAATTTAGTATAATTGCAGTGAATAAATATTAAAATATTAATTTAATATTTCAAAGAAAGAGAGTTTATAGTAAAAGATTGTCTCCAGTTGAATCCTTAAAAAAGAACTGCAGAAAGAAAAATATATTTCTTCGATTTTAAATTCAATAAACTGAAAATCCATGTAGGAGAATTAATTAACGAGTAAATCTGAAGTACGAGTATTTTACTTCAAAGCAAATGTGACGTGATGCGGAATTACCATTTGCAGGTTTCACTTGTGTATTTGTTTTGATAATTAGAAATGAGTAATTGGTTGGCTGTGAAGGGACCCACAATGACATGATGATGCAATTAAATTGGATGATTTCCAATCAATTGGGAATTGGATTAGATTAGCTGAAATATTTACAACATTTTCATCTCATTACACATCAACTCTTTGCCTTCCTCAGAAACCCGATTCGCGGATTAATTCTTTTCAAAATTTAGCTTTTTCCTTGTATCTACTTAGACATTTAAAAATGACGAACTGTTATCTAAATATATAGAATTTCTTATCAAACTCTGAAAAAA
Source organism: Thereuonema tuberculata (assembly GCA_023159025.1). Lineage (NCBI taxonomy): Eukaryota > Metazoa > Arthropoda > Chilopoda > Scutigeromorpha > Scutigeridae > Thereuonema > Thereuonema tuberculata. Next base: position 4,835,763 of record JAFIDM010004315.1, on the reverse strand, counting down.
TTCAATTGGATTACATGAAAAGTTATAAATAACGCTTTAGTAAACAAACAAGCTTAAATTTCCTGAGGAAATCTTTTCTTAAGATGGTACGTTTTGATTTTAATTACTGTAGCTATTTTTTCCATTGAAAATAAACTTTACGTTTCTCGATATTAGAAAACTTAAACTTTAAGCCATATTACTTAGAAAATTGTTGTAGTTAAAATTTTAAAATAAAAACGGAATTTATTCTAGCTTGTCATCCCTCATTGTAATGTAATGTAGTGAGCGTGGGTGGCTTGACAGCCAAGCACCGTGACCTGAAAGATCTATCGTGCTATCCCACGGAAAGGATAGACGGAGAGAAAGACAGAAAGGATGGTGTGAGAAATGCACGGGAAACAGGAGAACCCCGGGAAAACTTGCCCAGCGCGGTTCGCCACCATCAACGAAACCCCCATGAGAACCGAACCTCGATACTCAGAGGTGAGAGGCCAGTGTCTTAGCGACAAGGCAACCGCGCGGCCCATCCCTTAAGTAAATTTTATTTTAATTAGCCCAACACATGTTCTTGCTATTTATCACATAGAGGGGACTCAACATGTAGCTCTGGAGCATCAATTTTTTGTGGGGGAGGGATTTTCCGGAGAACAAAATAATCATTCTGACAATCGTAGTGAAACTATAAATAAGTAACGAATTAAATTACAAAGAAATCAGTAATCATTTTTTTTTATAGGGGAAGTCGTTTGTGGGGTTATATTTTGTAAGAGAACAGCGTTGGTGCCAAAACATATGGGCCTAGATATTAAGTTTTTTTTTTTAAGTTAGCTGTTCCAATTTTATTGAAACCATCTAGTCGTTTTAACGTAATGCGGGGACAAAGGAATGAACAGAGAAGATAACAATGTTCAAATCAATACGAGTTTAATTCAGTAAAAATGTTCATAAGATACGAATGACTTCCTTTCGAACTCTCGTTTCCAGTGGCTCATAAATCAGTCAGTGTCTGTGTCTTTCCTCCACGCAATAATGTCTGAACCTGAGGATAGAACTTCTTCAAATTTTGTATGCATATTAAAGGATTACAGACGATTGTATATTTGACATCTTTTCCAAGTAGGTCAGCGCCATAAGAACACAAAAATTCCAATAAAAAAGCATTAGAATATAAACAATGGATTTTTATGAATGTCTTAAGCAACGAATATTTATGTTTTCAGCTACTCCATTAATATGCCATAGATTGTTAAAATTCACTGACTAACACAACTTAGCAGATCAATGAGATTTAATTAACAGTAACATTTATTATTTTTTTATAAAACTTGAAAATTTTAATTATAAAAATTATTAACGTGCGCTAAAAATGAAATTAAGTCTTGCGACGCCAACGCACTTGTCAAGTAAGATAAAAATACAATAAAATTTAAAACTTCAGCCCACGATTAAAAGGGGGGCCTTCTTGCGGCAAAGTAATCCAAAGTTTAAAATATGCGCTTAAATAGCCAAAGGGACCCTGGTGCAATGTGGGAATGAAAAGGGGGAGGCGATTGTTGGAATGCAGCTGGACGAAACGATATTTAACCGGAGGGGGGGGGGAATATTCAATTTGGTGACAATAACCATAATAGGGGTGATTGATGTATTTTTATTTATTTATTTATTTATTTATTTTATTTATTTATATTGAAACTATTACTCGTGTTTATGGAAGTTTACGTTTCTTAAGGCTATATTTAGCCATATTTTGTATGGATAAGACATGATTGTAACACAGAGTGTTACTTAGAATATGGAAGGACTCTTTGCATTTACGCAAGAAGTCATTTGCTCATTGCATAAAATGGAAACCTGTTCAAAATTGATAAGATGTTGTTTTTCTTTTGAATGTGTGACGGTATTATAATTACAAATAATAATACCATAGCCTTCCTTGATGTACAAATAAAACGTACTGCTAGCTTTTTCCGCACTTCAGTATTTCATAAGGCCTCATCCCATCCAATTACTTTCCACTATAATTTCTATTGTCCAAAACCTTTTAAAGTCAATAATAATAGGATGGCCGTTAACCGTGCTTTCAACTTAACCAATAATCTTTCTGATTTTTCAAATGAGATTCATAACATTAGAGCATTATTCACTCAAAACGTTTACCCTCCGATGTTTTTGGATAAATACATAGTTAAATTTACACGTTTACATTACTCAAGTAGTAATAGTATGCAAAACCTAACCCCTAAATTCGTATCCATCCCTTTCCACCCAGGCCTTTTTCAAGCATTAGGAAAAACGCTTAGGCCCTCAACATAATACTTACTTCTAGTAATAATACAATAGCCAAGCGATGCAATTTAATGAGTAACAAAAATAATAGGAACTTCAAGGACAGGAAAGGTGTGGTTTACGCCATTCCATGTCTTAGCGAGGAAAACTGTGTTTACGTTGGGGAAACCAAACAGAAATTGTCTGCCCGTCTGTATCAGCACCAGTATGCGTTGGACAATGACGATTGTAATTATAATACCGTCACACATTCAAACGAAAAACAACATCTTATCAAATTTGAACAGGTTTCCATTTTATGCAATGAGCGGAATGACTTCTTGCGTAAAGTCCTTCCATATTCTAACACTGTGTTATAATCATGTCTTAGCCATACAAAATATGGCTAAATACGGCCTTAAGAAACGTAAACTTCCATAAACACGAGTTAACATAAAACAGTTTATACTCAACAGATATAATTTGAAAGTAAAACATAGGCTTTTTCGTTTTTATCGTTTTGAAGACTTAGAAATTGAAATAAATAAATGTTGTGGAATTACACTTTTACAGAAAAAAAAAAAAAGTTCGGAATGAAATTAAAGCCCACTTTCTTTTAACTAAGTGGTTTTTCTTTTTGATTTCTTTGAGCTTTCTTGTTTCTTGAAAAATGAATGAGATAGATGACATTTACTGAACGGATAAGATACTGAACTGGCAGATAATTTTTGTTAATTTCTAATTTTTTAAACACCAACCAATTGATTAGTTGACAAATTAACAAATCAGTGGGAACATATTTAAACGAATAAACGGTTAGCAGTTAAATCAATTATATCTGGAAAGAAAATAAGAAACGGACAACGATAACTAATTTCTTTAATAACTTCTTTAAAAACTCCAACCTTACAACGACTGACAATATTTCGTAGGCCTCACCGGCCCACTTTATCAAGCCTTTTTTTAAACCTCCTGGGATGAGAGAATATCTCCCTCCTTCCCAACACCAACGTAATAAGCTAATAAAATACAACCAAGAATTCTAAAACGTGAAATAATAAATACGTGAAATACACTAACGTTCACATTGTCCAAATCATTGTCCTAATAATTATTTAATAACTTCAGTCGTTGTAAGGTTGGAGTTTTTAAAGAAGTTATTAAAGAAATTATTTATGATGTTTTAGGAAAAGAATAAGATTTGAAATAAATGAGAAACGGAAAAATCTTGCAATTTCACAGGGAATTCATAAAGATTAAAATACTGTAAACTCCCGATTATCAGCGGACCTCTCCTGTTTCCATTTTTTTACTATACAATAAATTATGGAATTAAAAAAAAATAAATCTAGAATAAGGTAAAACAATGAAAGAGGCTAACAAAATAAGTGAAGACAATTAGACAAACAATTTAAAGAACGACCTTGTGGGCGGAGCTTAGGCCGGCAGGTTACACTAAATTACGCGAGAGCCTTCCCGTAATAATAAAATTGAAAAATAAATAAATAATTTAAAATAAAATAATTATTTATAATGTAAATGTACTGTAACTGTATGTATTGCCATTTAATGTAAATAAAACGTGTTAAAAGCATTTTTGTGTTGATTTTCATCCTATTTCGGATTATCCGTGGTTGCTGTGCCACCCAATTCCGCGGATAATTTGATGTATATCGAAAAACGCAAATATATATCGTTATACTGCATATAGAAAAATACAAATATATATTGTTAAAATATTTACTTAATTTTAATTTACTTCTGTTTCAATTTATACGATCCAACGTTGAGGCATTTTTGATTGTATATTCTCCCTTACGATATGCCAGTGTAGATCCACCCATAAGGGGGTTGGGATATAGATCTATTCTATAAAATCTATTCTATTTTGTTGAATAGATAAGTGTGATGTATTCTGTACTAAATTTTAAAAAAAACCAAAAAGAGCACTAAACAGAAAAAAAAAAAGAGTATCCATAGAATTCGAACACACAACATATCTGAAGTTTCGCGACTGCTGTTTCAATATTGTTATGTATTCAATTTTAATAGTACACTAGGCCACCCCGCTCCGCCCCGTCTCCCCCTGGTAAGTGTGAGATACTCCAAGAAGAATCGATTCCAAGCGGTTACAAAGTGATATTTTATTCCTTTCTATGGACGGAGAGAAGCTAAAACAATGAACATTCACATTTACATTATTCGGCTACTAAGGCTAAAATTAATGAGTTACTTTCTATTAGGCCAAAATTAATGGGTTTTTTTTTCTCTGGCTGTTCTCTCATTGCGCCACACACATACTCACACATACACGCACAAAGGGAGTGAGACGGACCAATAATTTGAATATAGTCCCCGTGATCTAATGGATACGACATCTGACTGCGGCTTAAACGGTTACAGGTTCGATTCCCGTCGCGAACGTTTCAATGTTTTCACAGTGCCGGACAATAGAAACAATGTTGTTTCAATTATCGAACTGCGCCGAACAATCGGAAAGAAAGATTTTATATAGTAATATAGATTGTATACTAAAATTATGATTAACTGAAATTCAATATTGCGAAACAAATCTAAGAACATTTGTGAAATGTTGCTTATTTTTCAGGAAAAAGATAAATAGTATAATAAAAACCACGTTTTCAAGGCAGGAATTGCATTTTTCCCTTCCTCTATCATTTCACTCAGATAAAAATTGACTTCTCTATTTTGGAAGAAACTCTTTTGTAACCTCAGAATGAAATTCCTTTCATTTAGCATTTTAAAAAATAAAATTCAAGTAAATTCTGTCACAATTGGGGTCATATTCTACAAATTATCCGCAGAATATGCCAATAAATACATAAAACAGTTAATCCAGACTTCAATAAAAAGAAAGAAACAGTGTTTAAATTTTAGGTTTATTCGATCATCTCTGATCTATCTTGCATCCAAGTTAAGAATCACTATTTTAAACTTAAAAAAAATTGCAAACAGTTATGTGGCATTTTAGAAACTATACAATAACCACACAGTAATGGATTCAATAAGAGAAACTTTATTATACAGAAACCGCACGACAACCGTACACTTATACAAAGAATACGAATTAATTAATTGTAAGCAAAATATTTTGGAAATGAACTTTTATATCGATTAATGAGTCTTTCAGAGACAACACACATCACTTATATAACAAGAGAAATCCAAAATTTTAATTAGCATTTTGTGTCCTTCTATAAGTTCGAATTTCAACTCGATAATTTGAAAATAAGAAAATTACAAAAAATATACATTGAAGCTGAACCTTTCAATAATGAAGCTGACATCATCTTATATCTATTACATAATCTATTACATATCTATTACATATCTATTACATAAAACAAAACCAAGATAATTTGTTTTTGGTTATGCATATATTACACTCACGTCCTTAAAGTAAGGGCACTGCTATCTGGGATGGTTTTGCTTCATTCAACTGCGGGAAACATTGGCCAAGAGGACGAAGATAATATATAAAGCAAAATGAAGAAATGCGATTCACTCGACCCACGAAGAAAAACAGAACAAAATGGACACGAATTGTCCTGTATGACTTGTATCATGAATGTCCCCCTGGTGTCGTGGAAATGTATTATTACGATGTATGGTTACCACGAACGGCTCTATAGAAGTTCAGCATATACTTGTAGTTAATAAGGTTCTCCAGCATTTCCTAAGGAATTCCATTCTTCTGAGTCGTTCAATGGAATCTGATGGAGGGTATGTGTTGCAATCTTGCGGCCAAGGCCGCCCCCATTTGTGCTCAAAGAATTTAAGTCTTACGAGCTGGCTGGCCAGTTCAGATGCATTATATCCTCGGATTCCATATATTCCTGAACCACATTAATACTATGAGGACTTGCATGGAAGTGGTATCCAGAACCAAATGCACCACGAAAAATCCTCGTGTAGTGATATTCGACAGTATCGCTGTCGAAAACATGCAGACCACCCTGACTTGATTCCAGTAAATATAGATACATAATAATACATTTTAATTGTATATTTTGATTGTAATAATTTTACGTGTACGGAAGTAACTTATCATCAAAAGTAAAGCCATACACCTGTTTAAATTAAAAATATTTATAGAAATAAAATAAATACAATAGCAACTAGTTTCTCGGCCGAGAGACGGTATTCTCAAGTATTCTTGAGAATACCGTCTCTAGGCGGAGAAACTAGTTGCTATTGTATTTATTTTATTTATATAAATATTTTTAATTTAAACAAGTGTATGGCTTTACTTCTGATAATAATTATATATTTTTAATTATGATTTTTTAATTGTATATCTTTACTTTCTCAAAAGACGTGCGACATTTAGAAAATTCAAAATGTAAAATTCTATGTTATTGAATCCTGCTAGACTGTAGTTTTAGTGAGACCTACGATAATATAGTTAGTCACTAAAATCTTTTTATTTATTTTTTTATTATAAATTATTTGTTATTTAGACTGAAATATGAATTATTTACATATTTATTTTTATTTGATTTTATAGAATTTTTATAGATTTTGGTATATAGACGATGTTCCCAAAGGTGCGGAGACTGAGGGTGATTCCACTCATCTGAGGGTTGATTAGATTCCACAAAAACACTTTTTTTATAAGTCAAAAGATAAATTTTAATCAAATTTCTCCAAATATTTACATTTATACCCACTCTCTTACGAAAGTCAAATTCTTCTTCAAACTTCAAATCTTGAATATCATTCAAAGAAATACATATGTATTATTAAACATCATCCACACTTTCAGAAATAAATGTCAGAATACCACATTTATTACTGGAAAAAACCTATTTTCAAGGAGATATGCATCATCTCCTTTCTCAAGCCTTTTACATTAAATAACAATGAAGCATTACATTAAAGATTATAAAAGTGATAATATTTTAAAATTTGATTCTGGACACAATATGAACATAAAAAGGAATATAATTGAGAATTATTTAATTAGAAGATAATAATACTAGTAATGAAGAAGACTTTAATAAAGGAGTAAATGATATGAAATCAAAATTAAGAAAGAATGGTTATACCGACAGTTTCATAGATAGTTAGATAAGAAATTACAATAAATTCAAGATAAAGGAATTGGAAAAATATAATGAAAATAGATTTTTAATTCAGTATTTGAATAGGAATTTGACGTTTAAAAGGAATTGGCAAAAAATATAGAGTAAACTTAAGTTTTGAATATAGGAATAAATTAAAAAATATTTTGTGCAAGAAAATAAACAGTAATGGCAAAAAGTTTGAAATGGGTGTTGTTTAAAAATTAGAATGCCTGAATTGCGATTCTTTCTATCTTGGAGAGACGAAAAGAACGGTCCAAGAACGTATGGGGGAACACGAATATTATATTAGACAAAAATTAGTAATGGAATCGGAAATTGCAGAACATTGTAAAGACAAACAACATTGTATTAATAGTGAAGTAAAAATTTTATATAATGAAACAAATACAAAAATTAGAATGACAATAGAAAGCTTTTGTATTCGTAATTCGAAAGAAAAAAGTCTCAATAGAAATGAAGGAGTTAAAGTAAGTGAAAATTTAGTAAAATTGGCTAGAGATATGTTTAACAAAAAAAAGGTAATAATTGAAAAATTAAATAGTTAATAGTCTTTATATATAGTAATAGTTATGTTTTCCGTTGATTGTTAAGAATTTGTGATTATTACATTGTAGAATATGATTTCCTTCTTAATATTGTATTAACGTTTTTAATTGTTAGTATGATATTTTAAGGTCATTGTAATAAAAAGAATCTCACTTATTATTGTTATCATGTAAAAGGCTTGAGAAAGAGGAGACGGTGCATATCTCCTTGAAAATTCGTTTTTTCCAGTAATAAATGTGGTATTGTGACATTTATTTCTGATAGTGTGGATGATGTTTGATAATATATATTATAAAAGAGAAGATTTAAGGAAGAAATATGGGTCACTTGTATATAGTAAAACAAATACATATAGTTTCTATACCCGGTACACGTATTTGTGCGTGTGTGCGCGCGCCCGCCCGCATATCCAACCTTCATATTTTTTAAATCCGCTGTATGGAGCTTCATGAAATTGAGTTTGCATAATTAAGGATCTAACATTCATTTTTAATCTAATTTCCATGTTGTTGTTTTTTTCTCGTCGAGAAATTAGCACGAGAAGGTGTCAAACATTGCCGCTGAAAAGTATTGCAAACGAAGCAAAGGATTATCTTAAGCAATGAATATTAATCGACTTATTAATCCTCGTAATAATGCGCAAGCTATAATATGATAATTTTGATTACCTTCATACAGCTTAATTTTTTTTTTTTTTTTTTGAGAAAATGAAAAACCAGTAGCCTATGTTCAACCAATATTATGATTAAAAACAAGTCATTTCTATTAATTAAAAAAAAAAGCTAGATTTTTAAGGAAAATAGGCTTCAACTTATTTCAGGAACTTCTTGATACATTTTGCCATTAAACGCAATCACATCTCTTGAGTTGCTATTTGATGCATGGTTTTAAAAAAAATGACTCCAGAAACACTTGTTTTGAAGCTTCGTAATTTTCACCTGAATATTTAAAAACAAAAGCAACTGTTTTATTAGGATTTATGGACACAGGTTAACAGATCAATGGTTTCTACTAAGAGACAAGTTACAGGTATTTTTCTAAAACTTTCGTTGATCTTCTTCCTACGTGAATATTTTAAGATTTACTGCGTTCCCTTCTAGGATAATTTAATTACCGCCACCCCCGCACTAATGCTTTTCCTTGCCCGTGAAAGACGCAAACTCAGAGCCCAAGTGGCAGATTTCAATCTAGGAGAAGCCTTTTTCTCTGGCGCGAAAAGAAAAGGCATTCAATGCGACTGTCCCCCTTCCACGACCAACAAATCTTTGTGAGACCTTCCCCCAACCCACCTCCCTCAGCATTTCTCCCACCTCCTCCCTAATCCTTTAAAAGGATTGGTGTCATAAAAAGAAAAACCGATGCGCTTTCAATGCGCAGAGTTAGTGAACCATACAAGAGTTATGCACTGTGGTTTCCACCCCTCCACCCCCGTATGTCATCTTTGATGATAATTTGAGAGAAGACAGAATGTTCTCGAACACCGACTACGACTACGTGGTCGTGATTCAGTGCCGTCAACTTTCCGGAAATTTGACGTTGGCACCTCCTTTTTTTTTAAAAAAAAACTATAGGTACCAGGATCTGACTATTAATTATGTCATCGACTTTTTTTACTTTTTTTCCTCCTATCCAGAACACCCATATCTCCATGGGACACTGAAAGCCAGCAGCAGATAGAGGGGCCTAAGAAATTCAGTAACGAAAAAGCGTTAGTCGGGCATGAACCATTCTCTGTCATTAATAAAAAATTGCATTGGGGTACTTTTTATTCTCGCCTGAAAAGAATCCTTTTCGATCAACTTCCGCTAATCTAAAAGAAAATGTGATTTATTATCAATAAAGAACAAGGGAATATCAATCGTAAGGAAATGTCCGTTCTTATCAAATGATGTAGTAGAACCTCATGATCACAAAAACCAAGAAGTTCCTGACAGAACTTAAAGCCTACTTTCCTTGAAATATTCTTCCTTAAAACTTTTTTTCTTAATTTTCTGTTTGTGTGTGTTTTTAAAGTGTTTAAACTTATTAGAATTTGAAAATAAACGCTTTTTCGTTTTTATGTCTGTTGAATTCAAACAGTATAAATTTTATCTTTTCTAAAAGAAAATTAAAAAAAAAATTCGCATTCCTTCAAGTTTCTAAATCGCGATTAAGTTCATTAATTTAGACACGATTAGATACAATTAAACTTAAACTGAAAAAAATTCCCACAACTTTAGTTAAAGTTTATTCTTTAGTTAAAGAAGGATTATTGTTTAAGACATCTACAGAAACTAAATGATGAATTTCTAATATTTCTCAACAATTTTTGGTGCTGATTTGTAGACAAGGACCCATTTGGAAAAGATTTAAAATATAAAAGTTAGATTGTCTCTAGTCCTTAAATATGCAGCCCAAGTTTCAAGAAAAGCCATTCAATAGTTAATAAGTTAATAGGAGACACAACACAGAGACTGGCTGAAAGAGACTATTGCCTTTCTTAACAATAGGAAATTACGTAAAAGAAACATCACAAGTAGAATTGCATTTCATATGACTTCAGTCGACTAATTTATTTCTGTTGTGAGACGAAACACAATTAAAATCTATGGTGGAACTTCATTAAATACTCTATAGAAAAAAATTAAAACTTCGCTAATCCTTACTGAACTTAGATTTTGGCACTTAGCTCGGTTTTTATTTTCAGTCTACATTTGATGACACACGGAATAACTGAACAAAAAATCTGTAATCGAAGCCATTATTTCGAAACAGTCAATTAGACGACGTTTTTAAATGATACAGATGTATCAGGAGGAAAGATCAAACTATCGACCATTCTAAGAAAAACGAAGTTTTTGTGACCATGCGTCGTATTCCGCATAGTTCTAATGTACAACTAAAGAGCTAGAGCTATTTAATTGTACATTTACAAAATTATTGATAAGAAAAAGATATTACATACCGTATCTAATTTTATTGCTCAAAAATCTGTTACAGCTTATAATAATTCTGATTCGGTTAAGGGAAGGCGGGAATTGGGCTGATGAGTCCGCAGAAGGACGAAACGGCCGTTCCCAATTTCCTTCCCATAATCTAAAATCAGAAAGGCAATTTCCTATTTTGTTCATGTGCTGTTTTCTTTTTCTTATCATTTTTCACATATTATCCCAGCACGTTAAACTTTCTTTATTAATATTTCTTTGAACCTTATGTTATTATTTATTTCCCTTCAGCCTAAACATTCTTAGGAGAAGGTTTGTGCTGGCTTCGAGAGAAGCAGCAATTTGTTTTCTTGTATTTTGTGGTTTGTGGGGTCACTGTCAAGCCGACGGTGGCTTACACTAACCAGGTCTTGCCTTTCTGATTCGGTTAAGGGAAGGCGGGAATTGGGCTAATGAGTCCGCAGAAGGACGAAACGGCTGTTCCCAATTTCCTTCCCATAATCTAAAATCAGAAAGGCATTTCCTATTTTTGTTCATGTGCTGTTTTCTTTTTCTTATCATTTTTCACATATTATCCCAGCATGTTAAACTTTCTTTATTAGCTTATAATAATATTTCAAAATTCTACCATCAATACCAATGCAACATGCAATTCGTGTGAGAACAAGGCAGGTTTTAATTTGATGCTAACCTGACGTTTATAACTGTCTTATTTACTTTTTTTTTGTCCTATTTTAATATAAATTAAGGGAGCATCGTCAGCTTCGACTGACTGCAAACCAAGGTCATGAATTAAACAGCACAATTGTCGTAATGTTTGTCTTTTATGTTTAAACAAAGTCTAATGGCAGAAAACAATGAAAACTCATTAATAAATCATTAATAGGAAAGTCACAAAATACATGTACTTCTGGAAAAAAACCCAGCAGTAATATGGCCTCCGAAATTGAATTACATTTGCTTTTAGATCAAACTAAAGGTTTCTATAAAATATTTAGAGTATTTTTTATTACTGAGCATTTTTGAGCAGTTTGGGTAAAGATTAAACCTTAGATTAAATCTAAACATTAGTAATCAATAGATTAAACATTTATTGGAGGGTAGGCAGCAAAGTATAAAACACTGCGATTATCAGCCGAGCGAGATGAAGATGAAATTGCAGGGCCTATTCGACGCTCGCCGCCCTTAACTTTTTATGTATACGAAATCGACCGAAATTTGACAAAACCTTTCGACCATCTGCAGAAGAAGTAATAATAATAATAATAATAATAATAATAATAATAATAATAATATTTTTTCTTATTATTATGATTCTAAATATAAAAGTTACAGTCCCGTTAGGAATGACGTAATTCCTTTCAAAGGTTCTGAATATAGGTATACTATAATTGTTTAATTAAGTTTAATAGTGTTAAAAAGCATTAAAAGACTTAAATCAATGTATAGTTTTTCAAGTGATTTTTTTTGTCTAGTAGACCGTTAAAGTGATAATTTTATAAAATTTTATATTAGGCAGTAACATTAATTTAAAATTTAAACTAATTTTCTGATTTAATTCTATGTATATTTGTATATATGTTTATTAAAGTTGCCTATGTTTAGCCTATTTTTGTTGAGTACAGTGACAAATAGCAACAATAAATATTAAGGACATTGGAAGTAAATTCAACTAAATAATTAAATGAGATATTATATAGGCCTACAGGATTTACAATAACAATGAAAACAATTTAACAACAGAAATTCATTTAAATTACATTTTATCAGCCACTTTTTTTTAATAGTTTCTTCACATTCGATATGCGTCCAGATAATGTATGGCCTATCATTCTTTCATTATTCTTTGGGTTTGACTACTTTTTGAAAAGTCATGACTATAAAATCATTAAGGATAGGTGTGTGTTACATTATGTATATCTCTCCACAAAATAGCTTCTGAACTGATGAATGGTTCTTCTTGAAACTTAGCATGCATGTTTACGGATATTTATAAGTTTTTCCGTGTAGATTCCTGTGGAGCAATTTGTTTAGAAAAATTCCCATAGATGGAATGAAATTGTTTCCATGTCTGAAATTACATGAAACGCTTATCAGATACAGAGACATTAATGGTTTTCAACCTGCTATTAACAAAAACGAACAAACAAATAAATAAATAAATAAACGGAAGGAATTAGGTTTATACATTTCGAAGCTACAGAGGATGCCAGAGTCCTCTCTGATCTCTCCTTTAAACGCCTTTTCAGAGGACTCTAGTATCCTTTGTAATCTCGAAATGGAATGATTAAGCCCTCATTCCTTCCGTTTGCTTATTTATTTGTTGTTTGTTTGTTTTTGTTGATAGTAGGTTGAAGTGATGTTGAATCCATCTCCCAAAATTTCGACTATATTTAATGTTATGCTAACACGGCCTTCACTCCGCAAATCTTACAAAAGCCCTCTTAACCTTATTATAAGCCACTATCGTTTTATTACGATTAACAAGAATTACTCAACACACTAAGTCTTACTACTGCCACTTAAAAATTTCCTTTTCTGTTTATCTGTTTGATTCGAATCACATTAAACCAGTTGGACGGATTTCCATAAAATTGATACATAGCTGATTTTATCCTTTTATTTTAGGATCCAACTTAGACAAACGTAGACATCTATTTATTATCGATTTCGCTTCTCCCATCCCACAATAAATCCGAAATCCCGGAAATTATTTTTTTTTTCATTTTATCTATTTTTTTTTTAAATGTTGATTTGTCGTCCAACTTTAAGTACGACACCACCCTTTCAATCCTCACAATACACCACACACTCTCAATATCGCTACACGATTGCTAGCAGAGAATATGCCCTAGCATTAAGTTAACTGCACTGCGATTAGAATAAATTGGATTTAATCAACTTAAGTAAATATTTGTATGTAATTTTAAGAGAAGGACAATTAAAACATACTGTTTGCATTCTTCAAATACCAATAACGTATTTCTTTTACATTGTTTCCAGGCTTTATAAAAACAGTGAACAAATGAGCAAACACATTAACCAAAGTAATGTCATGTTAAAAAACAACAAATGGATGCGACCAAATTATTCACAAGTGACAGCCTGGAACAGCTGATGATCGCCAAAGAGCGTGAAACAGGGTGTCACTTGTAAATAATTTGGTCTCATCCATTGTTGTATTTTAACATTTCAATGAGCATTTTGAAGTTTTATGCTTTAAAAAAAATTCATTGAGGCCGCTCTCGCTGGCACATGGATTTTCTCACTGGTTTTTTTCATTGGCGAGTTTTTCATGGTGTATTTTTTCCTTTGAGGCACCACTGCGCTTCCGATTTAATGTCATGTTCTTACAGGAATATCTTATTTAATCTGAGTATGAAGAAACAAAAATTGCGTGCAATTAACTTAGGAAATAATAGCATTGTTTAAGACCTAATAGAAATCCATTGATTAGGTTCTAAGAATTTATTCTTGAAATTGTTGTGTTAAAAAATTCAAATAGAGAAGTTCATATCAAATATGAAAGATATAAAAATTAAGATTTTGTTGGCTTACTGTTATTCGTCAATATGCCTGTCAACACCAAGATCCCTCGAGGATTCAAACTTTCGGTAAGTTAAAGATTGTTATGTAAAACTAATTTCACATGTCGTAATTAAATATTAATAAAAACTACTGTCTCGACACTCTTAATATTATTATATATAAAAAACAAATAAAATCCTTCATTACGGACGTTTCTAAACAGCAGCTGTTCGATTTCTTTCTCAAATGGATAAAAAATAAAAATTAAAAATTAACAACGCCCCCTCTATAACTCCTAAAATATGTCTTAACCTTAAGCGGTAATCGTCAAAAGTCTCCATTTTTTATCCATTTGAGAAAGAAACCGAACAGCTGCGGTTTTGAAACGTAAGTAATATAGTATTTTAATTGTTTTTTTTATATAATAATGTTAAGAGTGACGAGATAATAGTTTTTATTAAAGATTGTTACTTTAACTACAACCCCATAAATTAATAGAATTCAGTAAATCAAAGTTATATTTTAACAAACAATTAATTCATAGGATGTGTTCATTTTCCAGTTTACTCTTGGGCTTGCAATTTAGGATTTCATTGTTGTGCTTTAATTTAGTTAACATTTACATTGTTTGGGAGCATCACGAATGATTGTAATGAAACAAGCGTTTTGGGGTCTATGGTTCATGTCATTCTCGCTGCAGGGTTACACAAACAATGACTTTACACCCACTAATTTAGCATTTGACAGAACAACAAATGGAGCTTTGTTATCGCTAAAATTAAACCCACTGCAATTATTAAAATTAAAAAAAAAAAAAAACTGAAATATAAATGAAAACAAAATCAATGATAAGTCTTTCAATTTTTACTGTAAAACCTTTTATTTAAATAAAAAGCTTGAAAAACTTTCTTAAAAAAAAAATCTATATTTTTTAAGATTATGAAATTTTAACTTACTTTCTTTTTAAAGCCGGCGTTTATTTTCAAATTCTGAAATCTGCTAAACATTTTCTGAAAAAAAAAGTTATATTTCTACTACTAATGTTGATGAATTCTGAGATGATGTTACGAATATATCATGTAAATGCAAATAAATATGGTAATAATTATTATCAGTTTCCATTTACGGCATTTCAGCCAACAATTCATGTGATTAATAAACGCACTGTGACATGGTGCGCGTGTTAAGATCACGCGACATCGAATGTATGTGTATTGTTGCAATGGACTGATGGCATTAGGAAGTTAAACACAAGATTGCATCGATAAAACATCGTGTTATGTTTAAGGAAAATGCTAAATTCATCAAGTACAATATTCTCTATGATTATTTTGTGAATTACGAAATTTAGAATTATTGCAGAAGAAATATTCCTCCAAGTGAAGAATAAAAGGTACAGTAATATTTCGTTTTGCTGTGATCATGTTTGGTTTTTTCGTCAACGCATAGAGAGGATTTGATATCCAACAATCGTATCCCGAATATCATTAAAGACAGATTGGAATCCTGTATACAAAGTGGATAAATAATAAGATATCCATGTAGAACGCCTAGGATTAATGCAGGTAAGGGACAAATCCGTAAGTTTTTGTGCAAAGAAGATGGTCTTAAAAGTTTCCTTAAGACCTCTTAATCATTACTTGAACTGGTTAAATCATGAGAAAGAAGTAATAAGATTGAATAGCTTAGAAGAATATATATAAATGATAATTGATATTTATCCAAGTCACGGATTTAAATGTTGTAGATATTGAAAGTCTTTGAATATATATCATTAGTGTTAAATGTAAACTATCTTGGTGTTATTTTTATCGATAGTCCTACTTCCTTTGATATGAAAATATTCATACATTGCTAATTCCACTCTGCTAAAACAAATCGATTCTAGTACTGTTTAATCCACAAAATCGATTTAATTTCACCGTGTCCTAATTAATGGATAAGCAAATAGCGGAATAAAATTAACTCTTTTAAACAATCCACATTCCAATGCTTTGCTTTGTCACCTTCTCTCGCTATTTCTCGACACAGACCAACTTGGAAAAGATTTCAAATATAATAAAAGTTAGATTATCTGTAATCCTGAAATATAATACTAAGTTTCCAAACATCCATCCAGAGGTTCAAAAATTATTATGGAGGACAAACACCTATCGGTACCTAAAGTAAGTGATGTGATAAACCTCTCTTTCCTGAGACAATAGGCTAAACACAAAGATGAAACGGGAATGATAACTAAAGATTATTATTTTACTAATAATTATAATTATTATCATTACAATATTAATTGCAGCTAAGATTTGTACGTAATAACTAATAGTAATTTACAACAATTTTTAGATATGGAAGAATTTTACAGCTTCAGTTAAAATATGGATGGATATAAAAAAAAAAAAAACAGCTTCTGAAAGAAGTCGAATCCAGCTCTCCTTAAACGTTGTGTTTTATTTTTATTTGTTTAAGTAATGATAATAATTGAAAAAGAAAAGCTTCATTAATTTTTCCTTTAAAACTTTTACATCTTCTGAACTTTTGATATTCTTAAAAAAAAAAAAAAAAATTGTGACCCCAATGTAATTTGTCTGAACCCAATAATTTTAATCATATTACAGTTTGCGCAGGTATTTAGTGGATTAATATCAATAGCTTTGTTTAAGACGTCTAAGAAATGGTTAGGTTCCAGCGATTTATGTTTGGGAATTTTTGTCATCGATAAGTTCTCTTAACAGTTAGACCGTCTCATCCTTAAATGTGCACGTCAAATTTCAAGAATAGCAGCGAATTCCATTTTGTTTTCAAATGATTTATCAAAATGGCGGAATTATGAGTTGAAACGTTGAAAAGATATCCATTCTTAATCATACAAGAAACGAGAGAACACTTAAGTGTTGGATCTAACACTAAAAAAAAAAATCTCCTGAAAAAAAGTTAAATTATTGAAAGAACGGTTTCAGTCATTTTTGGAATGGCAAAGAAGCGTGCTTTGATCGCCGATAGAAGTCAGGTTGTGAAATTTAAGATAAGATAGGGTTTTATGTTCTTATCTTTAAAAGAGGAAATTTGGGTAACAGTGGACGGGGCGTCCAGATGGCCAGTTTCCAAGTGAAACGATCTACCTGCATTGTCTGGAAGGTTCTAACTCTTTTTATACTTCTTTGTAAAATGATGGATAAAAATTGTATAGGCCTACAAGTTAAATGTCAAAAAGGAAAAGGAAAATAGGTAATTTTAAATGTTTAATAACGTTTTTATTAAAAAAACGTTAAGTTAATCAATTCTTTATTATTTGAAGTTCAAGAATTGAAAGCCTACTTTCCATGAAATGTGATTTCTTAAATTTTATTTTTAAAAAAAAAAAAAAATCTTGAAAACGCCAAATATAAAAAGTTTGTATTTATAAAAGGCTGGGTTTATCTGCTGAATATAAACAGTATAAAGTTTGTATTTTCTGTGAAAAAAAATAAAGAGTCACGTTACTTATGCTATCGAAATTAGATTAACTCTAAATCACATCAAATCACGCTAATTAATGGATTACGTAAAAGAGGATTAACATTCATTCTTCAAAACAACGAAGTGTTAACAGAAAAAAAGACAAAAATCTATTGTTTAGATTCCAAGTCTCTTCTAAGGGAATTTTTGTTGCTTTTGGTGCATTCTAATGCCAAGTTCTCAACAACCACCCACTTGGAAAAAAAAAGGAATTCAAATATAAAAGTTAGGTAGTCTCTAGTCCTTAAATATGCACATTAAGTTTCAAGACGATTCATTCAGTACTTACTAAGGTGAGATACAGACAGACAGAGTAATTTAAGCCTTACTTTTCGTGACTTAATTTTTGTGATCATAGTCGGGAAGGAACTGGCAATATAGGAGAAAGAAAATTGATACATTATGCTTGGTATTATATTTGTGATTTATTGTCTAAAGAAAGCCATTCCTGCATAACTCTATGCTCCAGGCGACGGCCTCCCACTAGGCTGATGTGTTGGAACCTGTGTTTGAATCCCGGCGCTGGCATGGATGTTCATTTGCTTTTCTGTATTTGCCTGATTCTTTCACTTTAAGTCTGAATAATGGAAAGAACACACTCACAAGGGAAGTGCGTGACCTCGAGCGCTGAGAACCCCACGGAAATGTGCTTAGAGTATGAATCGCTCATGCCAAAAACAGTGGTGTGAGTTATTCTCAAGCAAAACTGCACGTCTTACCATGAGCGACATTTGAATGATCACCTATTGAAGGTCCAAGAAAGGAACTTTGGTAACGCGAAGAAACAAAAGATCCATATAATAGCACCAAAAACACGCATATTTCAATGTAGTGACGATTTTGCTATATTTCCCTCTGCTTAAAATAATTACGCTATCTGAACAACAAACTTTTCCTACTGACCTCATAGGAAGTGCAGATATAACAAGTCACCGTCGGATGGCACTAGCAGACAGCAGCTGAGTTTTTCATGAGAATGACTCATACCACTGTTTTTGTCATGAGCGGATTTATATTCTAAGCACATTTTCGTGCGGTTCTCAGCGTTAGAGGTCACGCACTTCCTTTGTCAGTATGTTCACACCAGAATATCTTATAAGATTATATTTTTAAATGCGGCATATCATTATATTTCTATTGGTTCGGACTCGTAGAGAGCCCTATGACCTTTACCTACAATTGGGAGATCATTCTTAGATGAGAATGATCTAAAGAAAGAAAGATCGAGGAAGAAAAACGCTCAAGAAGTTATAGGAGAATTTTAAGTTAACTGTCTATTAATTTTGTGTTTTGGCTTTTGTAGGGAAATTTACTAAAGAAAACTAGCATTAACAGCATTATTAAACATTATTAAAAAATATATCTTAGGAAGACGAATAGAAGTTTAATTTAGAATAAACAAAATTATTAACAACGGTTATATTATATATTTTCTTTTAAAAGCTTTGGCTTTAATTTCTGAAAGTTAATAAGGGAATGTAATTTAACTGAACATCCGAATTCTTCCAAGAGTCAGACACTGCCAAGGGTTAAGAAAATGTCTTTTCATTTCTTGTAGAAGTTCCAAAGTCAACATAATAAGATTGCAGTTCAGTCTTAGGAAACTAATTAAATGCTTTGTTAGCTTCGATCTTGTGATGGTAATTCTTCGTTGCGGACAGAGAATTAGTAAGTAAATCAAAACTACTCCTTCTACTACAATTATTAGAATAATGATGCATAAGGAAAACTGCTTTTGATTACTTGATTTTCCAATAGGAAAGTGAGGTTCATCAAGTCCGTCTGTGTGTATATATGAGCTCTTCCTCCTTCCCACCACTCCAAATATCTTTTAAAATGCTGGAAGGATCTTCTAAGAATTTGGTATCCTAATCAATGACTGAAGATGATTTAGTTTTTACATTTGAAACGTTTTCCAAATGGTCCTTGTTGACACATGGGCTCCAGAAGACAACAAATACTCCGATAGTTTTAATAATTAGAATGAAATTGCTGAACTATTTCTCTTAATATTTTCCTTATAAATTGCAAAAAGAACTGTTTAGGTAATCCTTTGCGACTACTTTGATACGGCTGGAATTATTCCGATTTAGGTTTTGAAGTAAATAATGCGGATTTAATTCGTTTCTTTATCAAAAGTGAAATATTTATACTGTTTATTTTAAAAAGTATTATAATTTGTAAAAATTCACAAAAACGAAAAAAAAATAATTAAAATTACCTTTTAAGGAAAGAAAGCTTTAATTTCTTTGGAACTCCTTGTCTTTTGTAAATGCATAGAAGCTAGAACAATAATCGTAGTTCAATCGAATAAATATTATTATCAGACAATGTCAAGATAGTAGTCTGAAAATGAATTATAAAATATTACAGAATCAAATATTTTTAAGGTAGAAGCATTGAAATTCTACAAAGTTCTAATTTGTGTAGAGTTCTTATTAATAAATTATGCATTGAATTGATACATGTAACATAGGTTAATTCAAAAGTTTCGTTGTACACGAATAATTCACTGAATAAAAGAAATACAATTCTATTTTACAAACTGTATTGAAACCCATTCGTCACTCTCTTCATTCGATTTGTTAGTGTCTCTGTATACTTTCTAGAATTTTAAGATTTATAATTACAAAATTATATTAATATTGGTAAAGTTATTAGAATACTTCTGAATTTCTATATATATATTTTTTATATATTTTTTTTTTCTATATAAATATTTTTTATTATGTAACACATAAATTTCATAGTAAATTTTACATTTTAAGTTCAGTATTTTTATCCAAACAAACTTAATCTTTAATTTTTTTTAATTAAATAAGTTCTTATTAGATAATAATTCAGCTTAATTATTCAATTCAAATCTCCTAAAATTTCATTTGAATGAAGTAAAAAAGTTTTGAATTTAAGCGATTGTAATTATCATTAAAATTAAATTAAATGAATGTAAATATTTTAATTGTATACAAATTGAACGATTCATGTTATTATTAAGTAAATAAATAAATAATTAAATATTTTTTAAAACTACGATCCAAGAAAGAAATTTCTTTTCTTTTATTACTGGACTTTTTTAAAGATGTTAAAAAATTTGATGTACCATTAATTTTTTTTTCATAAAGATATAAAAACTAAGAAGTATCTAAAATGTTTAATGTTTTCAACATTTAAATTTTTATTTTCGAATAATTTTGTATCTACTTAGAATAAAAATATATTTTTTTGCATGATTCGAAATGAAAGAATTGCTTGAGCAAGTCTTGAGTCAGGGCTTGTAGTCAAAGTGCTGAGCCGAAAGTGGTTTTGTGAATCGCGTTTCTGTGCAGCGAGAGTAACTTGACGTCATTTCGCTTAGTAAATCTGCTCCACTGTGTCATTCAGAATCGCGCCAGAGCGAAAAGACGGTAATTAAGTCATCAAAGTGCAAAAGTTCTAAGCTGAGCATATCTTCATTCATTGTTAGCATTGGTCCAATTGTAGAATCATCAAAAATTGCAACACTGCTGCTATTTGTGTCTTGTATCCGATTCCATTGCACAACTGGATTTCCATTCTATTTTCTATTTTGCCAAACTGCTATACTGTCCTGCAACGTATTATTCGCCTCCTATTTTTTCTTCAGGAATGTTTGTCATCTTCCAGTGCTAATTTCTCGACAAGGACCCACACAGAAAATATTTCAGAAATAAAAGTTTTGGATTATCTTTTGGCCTTAAATATGCACGCCAAATGTCATGAAGATCCGTTCACAAGTTAAAAAGTTATTAGGAAGAGTCTGACTGACTTGAAGAGTCTTACGTTTCTAAGAAAATTATTCTAAAAAAATGTGTAATTAGACAAAAAAAAGTCGTAGCACTCATCCCCTTTAAAAGGGAATTGTTGATACTTTCCAGAATTAAAATATACACTAAACTTTAATCGTACTTCATTGAGGATGACCAACAGAATCCGGTGACTGTAAATCATGTGCGTTAGAGAGAACAGGTAAGCACGCCGTTCTCAGAGACCTCCAACGTTACTGCCGAGCACGACACCTATGTCATCATTCCCAGTGGTTTCATTCCTCCTTTCCCAGTTTCAGGATGGTTACGTGTCATACGGCGAGGGAATCACTTCGATTACTTCATGACTTTCGGTAATCACGTGATATCCCGTGGAACAAACATTCCATATCCCTCACATTCCCCTGATTTAACTCCACCTGATGGTATATTTGGGGAATACTAAAGGAAATGCTTTTTCAAGGACAACCTCCGGCAAACATTGCTGAGCTGCGGCAAAAGATTATGACAACTCTTAGGGGAATGGAACAACCTCTTTTCCGGAATATGGTAGACAGCCTATGCAACCGCTAAGAGTACTGCTTACGTTAGAGCGCCAAGGCGGTCATGTTGAACATGCATTTATCAACAACCATCGTCGATTATTCTTTCAGTTTCAGCGTTTTCTGTTCTAAACAGTTTAGTGTCGTTAGTTTTGGGCCATAACGTATTTTTCAAGCATCCATGAAAATATGACAGCAAAATCTTTTAAATGAAGCTGTACAGATCCCTCATCACTTCCATGATTCTTTACACAACAAATTTCATTTCTCTAGTCAAAACATAAAGAAAATGCATCATACTCCATACGGTGCCATCATCTTACTGACAAATCCATCATAGGTCACCCTACAATCTACAAAAAATATTATATCTAAATACCAGCTAAAATAGGAAAACATCTTGCGCATAATCAAATCAGTAGTGAAGAACAGAAAGGACAGATAAAAAAAAATAGGAATTATACGAAACATATCTTAAAGGATTCTTCAGATTAGAAATGCAGGCGATGCCATTCTCAAAAACAAAAGATACAACAGATCAAATAAGAGGGGATATACTGTGCTTGCGGATATATTGTCCCAGTGAAGATACTTATAGACATAACATTTGAAAATAAATGCATCAAACCTTCATAAAAGCAGAACCTTGGGCCATGGTATGTATACAAACGAACACAATATAGAAAACAGCCAAGTTAAACTATATTTGAATAGAAGTATGACAACGAACTGAACAATACCACACAAAAGACGTTCACTCACTCTCAAATCCAACAAAACAACTTCCCTTGTAGACGTAGCTACCTTAACACTTCTAATGTAGCTAAAAATATTTTTTTTCATTCAGAAACAATTAGAAAGTATATACAAATCTGCTAATAGATCAAAGAAATAAATTAAAGATAAAGTAAAAATTATATCTATTATTATTTCATCATAATACAAATATTTCATACAAGCATAGACGAAGTTGATCTAAACAAAAATGTTTATTTAAAGCTACGAAAGACTGACATTAATACTTGTTGAATAGATGCTTTCTTAATAGCACCAAACAGTGCAATACATATTTAGCTTATTTTGTTTTGCTGTAATGTTAAAAACTGGATATTTAATCCGAGGAGAGTCAGAGAATAATCTTTTCAACTGTCGTTCTCTTGCATCTGCTATCAAAAAAAAAAAAAAAGTTTCTATCGGGGTCCCTAAATCTGAGGGTCCTGCTAACACGATACCAGCAACTTTCTTTAAGGGGGAAATCTGACCATCTATTTTTAAATTTATTAGAAGAAATTTGTCTTAAAAGAAGCATACATTTTTGATTTAAAATTAGTTTTTTTCTATCAAATGTTTAATGATTTATCCTCATTTCCTTAATTAATTTAAATAAGGGTTTCAATTATTTTGGATATAAATTCTTAAGAAAAAGAATCCAAAAATAAACATCTTGCTTTTGGAAAAAAATTGTGCCTCTCCTTAAATCACATATTAGAGAAATTAATCTGTAGTCCGGGTACGATAAATGTGGCAGGGAGACTACATTTCTTTTTTAATTTTCTTTGTCCTCTTGGATCAAAGACATCATTTTTAATAATTAGTTTCCCTATTACGATCTAAATAATAATCTGATTTGACATAAAGATAATGTAGACGCGTAGTTTAAGGCGGTAATTGATCTAATAAATTTTCATTGTTTTCCTCAACGTATTAAATGATAATTTGGCGTCGGATGTGATGTGGTGTCTAAAAAAGAGATTTGTTGGGTCGCAGAATTCACTGGATTTGAAAGCAGATGTTTAAAGCATGAGAGAGAAAATAGTGTATGGCTCCGGGGCGGATTGTGCTACCGATGTGATATAGAAGGGATTGGCGCTTCCTTCGGGGGTCTCAGGATTGTCTTTACAATCCTACCATTATTCGATCGTAATGGTTTTCCCGCTACAGGAAGAAAAATCCCGTTGCGACCGAAGTCTTGCACGCTTTTCTGGTTTTCCGCGGTTCAGTGACTGCGGACGATATACTTCCGCATGAAAGGAGGGACAAAAAAAAAGTCCTAATTTGCATCTGGCCTCTGATTGTCACTTGCATTTTGCCGATCTCAGCACAGAACCGTGTGCCCAATAAGTTGGGTCGTGATGGATGAAGACAGATACGGATGGCCCTGGGTTTGCTCGTAGGCACCTCCTTTTGATGCGCCTCCATATGTTCCTAGGCTGGCTTGTCGCAGGCGCCCGGGCGGGCGTTTCATGCCCGGAGACACTTTAATTTGCTCGCATTCACACTGACGTGTAACGAAAATCGTGCATCCTTAATGGAATTTCAATCAGACAGTTCTTCAGGAAGCCGCGAATCGATCAAATGAGAAAGAAGTTTTATGTGTTGCGACAATAAAAAGAATTAAAGTCACGGTGTAAAAGTTTAACTTTTCTAATAGAATGAAAAAAAAAATAGAATTTATATTGACTTGCATTTTTTTTTCCTAACTTGATTTAGTTTGGTTTTATTTTTAAAGAGTAGAGAAGCTTTCGTGTCCATCGATATAAAAACAAAATGAACTAAAAAAAATGCTCTTGACTACGAAAAGGATTTGTAAATAAAAAAAACGAGAGTTCTTTAAAGAACTTAAAATCTACTTTCCTTAAAATCTTGCTGGGTTGTTTTTTTAATTTTTTTTCTTCTGAAAAATTAATTAATTCCGAAAAATTAATTAATTACTTAGTAATTTCTAAACCATATGAATTTTAATCAAATTAAAGTTCGAACATTTATTAACTTGGATTAATACCCAGATTAAAGAGCTACGTTTACAAAATCGATAGAAATGAATTATTTAGCTGGTAATGTTTTTATATGGAAAATTTCTGTCATCTTTTCGCGCTAATGATCCATTAAATAAACTTAGAATGTAAAAAATTAGGTCGTCTTTTAACCGTTTATGTTGCAAGGAGATTAATTCAGTGGCTCAAAAAGTTCTAAAAGGGTCCAGACACATACAAAGATACAGAGTGATTATTCCATGAGCCTCTCTTTCTTAGAAAACTAGGCTAAGAAAAAGAATTAAGATAATTGAAATAAGTTGACCCTCTTTAATAATTCAAAGGTCTCTGTTTCTTACTTTAACATTCATAATGATTTAATGTAAGTATTACTTACAATTCAGGGAATTCTGCTTCTATTCAATTGGACAACAGCAAACGCAGCAACCACGGAACTTAGAGTAAATTTAGAGCCACTAATTTTATAACTACGAATTTAAAATATAAAAGCTCGATCCGTTTAACAAACTTTAGGGAACCCTTTGAAATGGTTTTTGTTTTCATTCAAGCAATGTCGAATTATATTTACTAGTTTTTACAATTCAGGAAATCAAACTAATAAAGCTAATTAACAGTCAATGTCTCATTGATGGGATGGAATTTTAAAGTGTTTGTGAAATGGTGAATGTAATATTAGATCTTAAAGAGTTAAAAATAAAAGCGATCAAGGACTTAGGCCCATTGCACATGGATTCGAAAAGCGGTCAATGTGCAATGGGCTTAAAGGAATTGTTTGAGACCAAAATTATCATATTGAAATGAAAAAAGGTAAGGTGAATGAGGGTGTTTTGAATACGTAAATTTTGGACTGAATCACCTTATACGTAAATTGTGTTTCATTCACCTTACCTTTTTTCATTTCAATATGATAATTTTGGTCTCATACGCTTAAGCCCATTGCACATGGATCCGTCCGACCGATTTTCGGATCCATATGCAATGGGCTTTCGGCGCGCATTACATGGGTTAAAATTGGGTGGTTCTGTGAAGGAGGTTGGCTAGGAATTTTGCTGTTCTTCGCTGTTTAATCAAGTTATTTTGAATGTAACTACACGACCCATTAAGAATACATTTACCCATCTGAAAATCACGTAAAGGTTTTGTTGTTGACGAGATCCCAACTTGGCACAACGACGGAATCGACAGAAACATAGTCTCTTATCACTTGATGATTATCGTTATATCTACGTTTTATTTACGAAAATAAACATTATTTATATAAAAATCATTTATTCAATGCATTCAAAAGGCAAGATAATGTTTTTAATTAATTAAAACAGAAAATAACAATTACAATTTTACATGCACTGTTCGTATTATTAATAAAAACGATGAAGCTCATGCATCTGCCTAAAAATTATTTATACATATTAAAAATAAAATTATATACAGTAAAACAAACGGTTTCCGTCCCGAGAGGGACCTCTTCCAAGCAATGGTCCCTCTCGGGACGGAAACCGGTTGTTTTATTGTATACAATTTTATTTTTAATGTGTATAAATAATTTTTAGGCAGATGCATGGGCTTCATCTTTTTTATTAATAAACAGAAAGTATTTCATTTTTTCATCTTTTTGTATTTCTTTGTTTTTAGTTTCGATATTTCTGGTTAAATCTAGAGAAACGACGATATTTTTTCAAGATTTCAAACGCTAGCCGATTCAAATTTCAGACCGGAATTCTGTTTTTAACCCAAATGTAATTTGGTTAATAACGTAGCTTTTTCCACGAAGCATCCACGAAGACATAAGGAAAAGATGACCTCTGTTCCTGAAAATCAATTTTGTAGTCAGTAATTTCTTATAAACAGATACAAATCTATTGAACTTAAAAGTTCTTCAATTCGCCACCAGATGCGCTGTTCGCTGTCAAATCGGCCAGGCGGCAACAAATATAGAACATGTCCTAGAAACTGCTAGCCAGCAGGAATTCCCAGCACAGAACCACCCACTTTTCCCCCTCGTGTAATGCTCGTCTTAGAAGATAACGTAAGAACATACGCTCACACACAGACTTACAGCAGGTAAGTCCCTAAGGCGAAGCAATGCAGTATGTACGTAATAACTGCGATCGTTATATGCCTGCGAACTGAGAATAACCCAACAAAATGACAATGTAGGTAACAATGCTACAACTTTTGCCACAAATTCTATAAGCTCTATTACCACACTTCGTTTCTAATTTAATCATAAAGAGAAAAAGCCGAACACAAAGAAATAGGAAGAGAAAATTATCTGATTAAACATAAAAAAATAGTAGTAATAAAAAAGGTACCCAAATTATGTAATAACTCGGAAGCAACGACAACAACAAAACAAACCGCAATGGTTTGATACTTAACTAATTAAATGCATAGTAGTTAACATCATTGAATAAATAATGCATTACTAATAAATACACCAACAGAGCACAATAATTATTTGCAGTGGTTTATGTAAACATCATTTTCATTAATTTTTAGGATCAAATTTCAAATGTTCGCTACTTAACTTAAAATTATAATTAAATGTGGTTTTTATTCTGTGGCTCCAAATAGATTTAAGCTAAATAAATATAATAAAGCTATCAGCCAAAAATTAGTTAGCCCACGCTTAATTTACAGTTACATTGTTTTATCTAAATTAAAGCCAACATCAAGTATAGAAAATGAATAAATTCTAATGTATTCAATAGATATTACAGTTATTATAGATAAATAAAGGGAGAACTTTTAATTTGTACTATTTTAATAAGTAAATAAAATAAAAAACAAAAACAAATTTAAAAGAAATAAAGTTGTTTCAGAAGATTATCTTTCAATTAACGATAAGAATACGAAAAATATGTGTGCCAAATAGCAAAGATGTCTATGGACTGTAGTGTATTAGCTCCTGGGTACATTATCTATAAATCCATCCTGGACTTTTGTAGATGCTTCATTTCTGAATGTTAAAATTTAAAGTATAGGTCTATGATGGAAGGTGGACCTTGGAGTAGCAAGATTCCCTGTGTTTCCTACCAATGAAACTAAGATGATATCGGGTGATCAGTTGACTTTCCACCAGTAACTTACACGAAAGCTACCATCTGTCTGAAGGAGAATTCAATTTTGAAAAATTCCCGACCTCCGCCCAAGAAGGAATCTAGTTCCTTCAGTTCGTTGTCCAATGCATTGAACACTTGGCTACCAGACCTACAATGCTTCATTTCTTCAACACAATGAGGGTACAGTGACAATAAATTTTCGTTGTAGCGATGATCTAACAGATATAAACCGCACACAATAACATTGTTAATCAACTAATAACGTTTGTTAGTTAATAGTAGATTTTAATGGCTCATATCATTTGTACTACATGATTTATTAAAAACTCCGATTATCATATAGTACAAATGAGATACGAAGACGATACCTTTTTTCATTGTGTAAGAAAACTCAACAAGATACAGACATTCAGTGGCCGGCACTGATTGGTTGCCCGCCAGGAGTCATTCATTGCAAATGGCAGCCAATGGTAAGGAGAAGGCGTTTTTCACTCTCGAATATCATCACAGTCGTTTCGTTACCATTGTCCTACGGCAATTCGTAAATTAAAGAAGGACCTCCCTCCTACAATTCCATTCGCAGGTGTTATGCACAATTTGTGGAGACGGGATACCTGTGTAAGAGAGAAAGCAATGGGTGTCCCTCTGTGTCTGAAGAAAAAATGACCACATCAGAGCAACCTTCCTACGTAGTCCTGTCAGATCAACAGTGAGAGCTGCAGGGAAGTCAACATCCCGCAACCTACGGTATGGCAACCCACATATGTTACGAAAGCATCTACGAATGAAGCCATATCGCCTAATGCTGCTGCAAGAGTTAACCAACTGATGACCACGGGAACTTTTCTGCAAGGAACTTCAACAATTAATGGAAACAGATGGGTTTTGTGACAGGCTTGTGTTTAGTGATGAAGCAACATTTCACTTGTGTGGAAAAGTCAGTCAACACAATATTAGAATTTGGGCGTGCATCCCCCAAGATCAATCTGTTTTCTGTTGTTTGCAAATGTAGAGTATTCGGCCCTTGTCTTTCGTAGAACAAACAGCAGCAGGATTGACGTACTTCGATGTGATCATAGAAAGGCTTCTACCCCAGCTTAGTGATGACGGCGCTGATTTCATACCACAACAGGATGGTACCCCAGACCATTTCTATTTGGATGTCATCGCAGTTTTAAACAAGCACCTACCATAGCACTGGATTTTGCGCGGGACCAATGGTGACTACCTAAAATCGTGGTTATCCCCTTCACCGAACTTAGCGCCATGTGATTTTTTCCTCTTTGGCTACGTAAAGTGGAGGCAAAGGATAAGTCTTTGTCTTCCCCTCTATCTGCGGCTATCTTGGAACTTAAGGTGCAATGGCATATGGAGACTGCCATTGAAAACATCACCGCTGGAGCGTGTGTGGTCGGAACTGGTGTGTCGATGTCTGCAGAGTGACACATACTCAGCATTTATAACGCGTGTTTGTAACTTGTTGAATTTTCTTACGCAATAAACACGGTGTCGTCTTAGTATCTCATCTGTACTATGTGTGGTGATTTTTTTTAAAACCCCGAGAATTATTTTGAATACCCCTGTATATAGTACATATTGTAATATCTATAATGAACAATGGTTGTTGAAATCCACTACTTATGACTGGTGAATATTTAATACTTAAAGAGGTGTAAACATCAGATTTGCTAGAAAGTGTTTCTGAATAGTTACTACATAAAATACGGTAACTATTATTGATAGTTATCTTTATTTTGTCACACGCTATAGAAAAAAGTAAATGGAAAATAACGATAAACATGTTTCCATTTAACGCTCAATAATTCTTATAGTGATAGCATCACTCATTCTAGTTTTTGATAAGCTCTGTTATTAATTGTAACATGATTTTATACTTAAAGTCATTATTACATGTGGATGGTTTTAAGTCCTTGGATTATAAGGTCCAAACAGTCGACATGCAGTATTCACCTAATGGGAAATTACGTCTAGGCTCGAGTGTGTCTAATGGCCTGTAAAAACATTTCCTTGAATTGTTTGTCATTCTGAGTAAAGTTCGAATGAATAATAGAAGAACATCCTCGTGCTTCTGTACAAGCCTCTAAATTAAATAATACAGATATGTCTCTTGAGGACGAGCTGAATCGCTTGATGGAAATCGATGTAAATTTGACAATCCCCGGATCCTCTTCATCGTAACTCAATTAGAGACGTAGAAAGTCAAGGGGAATTAATGGAGAATCTTCAAAGAACAGAACTATTTGAATTGCAAGTCATATCAATAAAGAATCTCATTGAAAATGATGTAGATCAGCAATGTCAAAATGGACCCACGAATGTGAGGAGATCTATTTTTGGTTGCCAAGCTTTCTATCGATTCAGTTGTATTAATTTCAGTTCCTTTCTATTTCTACTATATTAATATCGGGTTTATGATTGAAGTTCTCTCTCTGCAGGACTATTATTAGTATATTTTCCTAGTGAGGCTCATCAAAAGTGTCTGTCTGTATGTGTGTTGCATATCTTCAAACATTTTTTTCCTTTGGAAGCTTGGGATGGATCTCCTGGAAGCATAACTTAAAGACAGTAGGCGATCTGACTTTCAAACAATATTTTAAATTTTCCTCGTGTGAGTCCTTCTCGAGAAATAAGCGCTTGAAGTTCATAAAAAATGTCCCACAGAAAAGCTGTAAAATACAGCTTTTATTCGAAATATTTCTCCCTTGATTATTTTTTCCTTTTGTTTATTCATTTTTATGTATCCGCATCTTGCTAAAATGATTGATTTCCAAAACAATTTGATGCGGAAAATTATGTATGATTCTTCTTGAAACGTATGCTTACTTATTTCGGTTTCATCTTTGCTCTTTCATCTCTCAAAATTGTGATTTCTCCCGAAATCCACTGCAGAAATGGTTGGACTGATTTTTATTAAAATTTGTTGTAAATTCTAATTTGTGACGTTATTTTTGTCTCCATCCTTTCTTCCCAGTGCAAAAGTTGGAATGCCCCAGTGCTTACAATCTACTACAGATCCATCACTGAACATGTACCTAGT
This sequence comes from Thereuonema tuberculata, assembly GCA_023159025.1. Classification (NCBI taxonomy): domain Eukaryota; kingdom Metazoa; phylum Arthropoda; class Chilopoda; order Scutigeromorpha; family Scutigeridae; genus Thereuonema; species Thereuonema tuberculata. The sequence goes on along the minus strand of JAFIDM010004315.1, from coordinate 4,804,700 downwards.
GCAATTTAAATTGATCAGTGTTCAGCAATTTAAGTAAGTAATTCGGATTGAATTAATCTTTGCAGAAAAATTGTATTAAATGCAAAAGCCAGGTGATTAGTACCGATAGCCCAAAACAAACAGTATTGAAACACGAACGCCACGCTTTCAGTTCCGCCAGTGAAGTTACAGAGTTTGACGTCTGCAAATGATATGTTCCAACAGAGTTCGTAGCAGCTCACTAAATTTTGTAGCATAACTTCGGTATGGCTGCTGCGTTTCGCGGAAGACACGAAGAACCTCCTCTGTGAGTTCGGCGATATTGGTAGGATGTGCACGGAAGATACGATCCTTAAGCATTCCCCAAATGTACGCATCAGGAGGAGTAAGGTCTGGCGAATGTGACGGATACGAAAAGTTTGTGAAGCAAGAGATGACATTTCCATGAAAGATGTTGATGAGCAAGTCTCTGCACATCCGTGTTTTGTGGTAGGTTGCGCCGTCCTGTTGGAACCATTGATCTGCAAAGCGAATATTACTCCCTCGGCAAAAGGCACGAAGGTCATTGATGAACAGGAGTAGGCATGTATTCATGTAGCGATGTTGGTTTTGTGTCCCCCTAAACCCATCTTTCTCAATCAAGTAGAGACCAATGATACCCTACCCTGAAATCGCACAACAAACCGTTATTTTCTCCGAATGCAGTGGACATTCTTGCACGATATCGGGAATGGCAAAGCCTGTGAACCGGTTCGATCGTCGATTAATGTAACATGAATATGCACCTCATCGGAGAACCAAATATTATTCATGACTCCAGGATTTCATAGGTCATGGCGAGAGCACGGGCACAATAAAATTTGTGGGCGTCCTTATCGCCCTCTCTGAGCCAATGTGCAGTCTGGATGGTATAGGAGAACGCTCCGAGACCCTTCAGGTTTCTTTGTTCATGACATGCCGAGCTTCAAGGCTGTTTTCCGTTTACTACGCCGTGACTACTGCAACACTTGATGGATATTAGATGAAGTAGAGTTCTGGGACCTAAAGTTTCTCTCTCTGCTTGATGTCGTTCGGCGTCTAACCTCTGTCTGTCTTGTATCTCTTCCGTTGTCTCCTTAGCTCTTGACCGTCTTTTACGTTCGGCTTCATTCTTTTGATCCAAATCTGTCTGTTGTGCTCTTTTCAATCGTTTCCTCTCAATATCTTTCACAATATCGTTTATAATACGTGATGTATGAAAATATACAATCAGCCCGTGCTTTTAAATAACAACCAATATATATTCCTAACCTTATTCACTGTTAACAATTTGGCTTGGTGATTCTTTGCATTTACAGTAAATTGAATTTACAGTAAATGAGGAATTTACATTGGTTGTTATTTAAGAGCACGGATAATCCAAGAAGAATCGCTTCCAATGAAAGCGGTTATGATTTGTTGAATAGTTGAGAAAATAGTGATATGTTATTATTGGTAGCGCGCGCCATTGTTGACGGAGAGAACGCAACATTTTGAAGTTCAACAGTGCTCTTTTTGCATTTTTCGACTTCCTCGTAACAATGAAAACTGAACACCAGTTTTCCATTGTTGCATTACCATTGTGAATATTGGAAATCACAACAATCCCAACAATTGCGCCTTTTGTATTTGCAACAATTACACAGGCATAGCCTTATCCATTGTTAAACTGCACCGGACAGATAGAAAAGATTTTAGTAATGTAATGTACGTCATATACAGCGATTTAAACAAATAGTTTTAAAAAATACTTTTTAAATGGGATAAAGTAATAACTTACTATTGCTAGCTTACATTAAAAATTACTTTATTTTAGTAACGTTAAGCTTCTAATAGCTCCGTCTATTCCTTAGCGAAATATTGCTAATTAATTTCAGTATAGATAGAAGTGAGATGTATTCATCTTTATTATGATTCACGGAGGCCAATTTTCGGAATAGCACGTTACCAATTCAGATTGTAAACCATTGAATTTCAGATTGAATTCATTAGTAGTTTCCAATGCTGTGGCGATCTCAGTTATTTTGACAATTATTTAACAAAAGAAAATATGCGTCATTCTCAACCACTGCCACCACTCTGCTGCACATTAACAGACAGTCAAACAAACAGTCATTTCGAAGCACAGGTCTCGAATTTTATCTAAATTTTAACAAAATATTTAAGTTTACGACGAATTTATCTAGCTGCAAAAAAAACCAAAAAACAACAACAACAACAACAAAAAAAGATTCTTATAAGATACAATATATTTTTTTACATTTAAAATAAGAGAAGTTTTTTATTTTTATAAGATTGAAGTACTTGCAGAATGTACTTCTCCCTTTTTTATTATTTCATCTTGGAGTCTGCTTCTGTTGTTTACAGTCAGACAGAGGTTTCGATCCAACCAATTTCATTAAATCAAGTGAAGCGCGTGGATCTTTCTCTGCAGAGCTCCTCTTTCATTTTATCCTATTATTCTTTTCTCTTCTTTTTTACCTTGGAGTGTTAAAATACTTTCCGTCGTGAAATATATAAGACTTACTGTAAATCAACGAATAGAAGATGCTACAATTACTTATCGATTTCGTGGGCTTAATCCAAGGGAAGTTTCTGAAAGAATTTAAAACCTATTTTCCTAAACATTTATTTCTTATAATTTCTGCATTATTTTTCTTTTTTTCTTTTTTTTTTATAGTCGACAAAAATGAAAGCTAAGCTGATTTTTTACAGTACCTACTGATTTACAAAGAATAAAATTTGCCATTTCCTGAAAATAAAAAGGAATAATAATGAAATTATCATCATCTACTTTAAGTTGTCTTAATCCAAATTTTAAGTCATAACAAACGGATTAACTAAATGGATTAATATTCATTTTGTAAGACATGTTAGAAATTAATTGTTTAGGCTCTACATTTCAATTATTGTTTTTATGTGAATTTTAGATTTCTGGCGCTGATTTCTTCACACTTACTTGGAGAAAATTTTTAGATATAAAATTTACGTCCTTAAATATGCAAACTAAATTTTTAAAAATTCATCGAGAGATTCAAATGTTATTGGGGGGGGGGGGGCTGACGATATTCATATACACACAAACATCTGACATTTAAGAAATTTTAAGAATTTAAAAATTCAATGAAACTCCAAGAAAGGTAAAAAAATCAAATAGTCATTTAACAAAACAATTCTTCAATAAATGGAAAAAAAACGAGTTCGATCCAGACTTTTGACTTTTTTTAAACAGTTACCTGTCTATATCATGGTCGTATTCAAATCACAATTAAGGAAAATAATTTTTTTTTAAATTTATTTTGGATAAAAGATTAATGAGAATGACAAAAAGCAGAAGTCTTTCTTTCTATCATTTATAGCTTTTAAAAGTGATGCCACAAATTCGAGTACATTAGCTATTTAATTCCAAAATCTGATTTTGAAAGATTCATAGAATGTACTAAATCTTAAGGAAACTCTGGCTTCTGTTTTATCATAAAGCAAATTCAAATAGAAAAATAAGAAGAAAAATGAACACTATTCAATGAACAGTCAAACTTCGCGTGCTCAGTCAATTCTTTTTAATTTTCTCATTTATAAGATATAACATGCATTTCAGTGTGAATAGACAGAATGCTGAAATAACAGAAGTACAATTCTAAATAATTCCACGGTCAGTTCTTTTGAAAATTCATTCATGATCTACTTTTTAATCTCTTCGGTAATTTCGATTCTCTATCCCTTTTAATCTTTACTGTTCCTTTACCCCTTCACTACCTATCTCGTCTTTTACCATTTTTCAAATCCTGAAGTCTTCATCGTGTCTCCTAGTTTCATCATTCATTTCTTCCTGTTCTTATTCGTTCTCTTCTATCTCTCCATTCACAACAACGTTCTTCTTTCCTTCTGACTTCAACTACAACGAATTTACGAATTACAGATTTAACATTCTGGGCTTTGGGTTTCCTCATTTGAAATTAAAAATTTTATTATTCTTAGCCGTGTTTTATTTTAAAAAATTAACGATTTTCAAAAGTATCTTGAGCTTCTACGTTTCTTAAAAGAAAAAAAAATTGTGTCAATTTTCGAAGACCCTTGGAAAGCTATTTCGAGGACTAGGGGAGGGAAGTGAAAACCAAAATAACTGTATTCCTATTTTTAAAGACGCATAGAAATTTATATTTAAGAACTTCCTTATTTTTAAGGAAATTCTTTAATTTCAACTGTATTAACAAAATAAAAAAATCTCAGGAATCATTTTTGAGACCAAAACAGAAGTGGTTCTGTTTTAAGTTGGGCCATTTAAGTTGATTTAAGCTTCAAACCAAAGTTTAGGGAAACTCCTTCAAATACATTAACATGATGAACATAGAAACAAATAAGAGAAATGCGTCAACAGAAAAGAAAAACATCAAATGGACAACGCAGTCAATAAACTAATTTTCGAATTCCTCATTCTGTTTGTTTCGTAAACATTTGTAATTTTTAATTTTTTTATTTTTGTTTTGTAATTTTTAAAGCCAAAATTTAAATAATTTCCCTTATTCTAAAAAAATTTTAAATTTTCTTTAAAATCTTTTTTTTTTCCGTTGGAATTGATTTAATAAAGTAAAATAAATAATTTCCACTGAATAGATTTCGACATCTGTGATTTTTATCTGTGATGATTTGAAATGATCATAACCTAGTCACGATTTGAAACTACGTTGATTCCAGCAGCCCTTTAAGTGAATGTTTTTGGCGTTGCTTCAACAAGAAACCATAAGAGGACGAATTTTCTTTACAACTTGAAAGAAAGACAGACAGAGAACCTTTAAGTAAGAACACAGCGTCTAACTATATTTCCGTGCCGCCATAAATTCAGTTTGAAAATTGGTCCCTAGCGATGGTGAAAAACATGTTATCTTGCATCTCTATTATTTTCTTATTTACATGCTTTTTGCCAGAAGTGGAGCGCTGTTTTAAATAATATTTCCTATACGCGTGGGACCCACAACTTTTCAAATTCCGTCTTCCACCAACAAAGGAAGGAAAGACCCACTTCAGGAAATCCGTTCCCCTTATGCAAATTGCACGAGGCCACTTGGCTTAGAAGCCGGTGGACTGCGGTTATGTCGCCCATTTATTTGTACGGAGGCAAAGAATAGCCCCCAAGAAACCAGCAACAGCACTTGAGACACGGACCTGAGGGATCGATTCCATCTTCTCTTCACGGCCATTCTGTCGTAAATAACGACATACTTGCGAGCGCCCAGATACCCAAGTAAATTCATTGAGACACTTGAGTGCTAAGCCTGTTGGCATAACACCACCAAATCTACTCAAAACTTAAATACGAGTCGCGTCAACTCGATCTGTTTAGACTCGACACAGAAGTCATTTCACCCAAGAAAAAGACAGGTGTTTTGTCGCCTGTATTTCGCATTTTCTTTCTTTCTACTTTTTGTATTTGGCGAAGAATTCAATTTTCAGAACATGTGCAACGAATTTTTACCTTTTTTTTCTCCCTTTTGTTTTTCAACTTTAATGAAAAAGAAAATAGTGAACAGCAAACGGAAACATCAAAACACAAAAGCTTTGATTTAACTTAAAACGTGAACTAAACTTTATTTCAAAATAACCAACGATTGGAAGTACATTTATGTACAAGAAAATCCTGAAAGAACTTGAAGCCTACTATTCTTGAATTCTTCCTTTTCTTAATTTTCCTTGTTTTCATGACTTAAAAAAATGAAAAGTCCCGATTTAGCGGTTCCAAATACAGGAAGAATGGATGTTAAGAAGGTTTTATCCGTCCGTTCTTCCGTCACCACCTCTAGAGCCAGTCGGATAATAATCAGTGATATTTCATTGAAAGGCTTATGATTCGTAGTGCAGAGAGACAAAATACAAGTTCCGGATCTATCGTCACTTCCTATCTCACAGGAAAGTGGCTGGAAATGGAACACGCCACCACCTCTACAATCGAAAATATAAGTCGGACAAACATGAGTAATATGTTATTGGAAAGCTTATTACTTGCAGACATGGGATTAAAAATACGCGTTTCGTTTCAATTTCAAACACATGAAGTGGCCAAAAATGAAAAATACGAGATATTATAGGAAACAAGTTTCTTTTACCAGTAGTAATAATGAGGTGTGCTGAATACAATTTTTTTTTATTATTATTTCCATTTTCGGAAACAGTTAATTAAATGCGCATTACTTAAGTAGTCTGAATAGATTTTAATTTTAACCAATTGTAGCTTCAGACTGTAATCCCTTTACTAAGCATAAAGAATATAAAAGAATAAAATTAATGAATATAAATGCATTATTTCTGTTCTAATGTTTTCTGCTATGGAAAGGTTTTCCTTTTCGCGCTGATTCCTTTGACAAGGACTCAAATAGAAAACACTCAAAATATTAAAAGTTAGATAATCTCTTATCCTAAAATGTATGTGCCAATTTCAAGAAAATTCAGCCTAGGGTTTAAAAGTTCTAGATTAAAAGGGAATGGGTGGGAGGCACAAAGACACAGGGAGAAAGAAATTGATTCATTTGAAATCCCCCCTTATTTCCCTACGAAAATAAAACTGTGATTTGATGTTGAATCCAACTGTCTTTTAATATATTAATATCTCGCTGATGAAATTACATTGTAATCTTCACATCAATTACATTACTTCACATCTACTGCATATCGGTATAAATTTACTTAAACTTTTTTATTCAGTTTAATGTAGGTATTTTTTTCTCAAGTTTTATATCGTTTATATATTAACAATAGATCTATTCGTTAACAAAAGATACTAGCAATTCTTATCTGTAAAGACTTTAAAAGAAGCACCGTTACAATTCCAAGAGTAATACAGTTCAACCAGGTTTTACACTTTCAAGGGACTCTTATAAAAATGGTGTAAATTGAGGAAAATTGTAAATTGTTTTCCGCCTACCAAGAACATTAAGGATACAATGTTCAGTTCAAATACTGATTTGTAATTACTGCCTTTATAAAAGACAGGGCTACATTAAATATTTAATTTAGAAAATGAAAATTAGCATACATTATTTTAATCACTTTAAAATCTCAAAATATAAGGCCTCCACGCACATTTCAAACGAAACAAGTTACTAGGTCTTTTTACACAAGTAGTTTGACATTTTTGACATCTGATGTCTCAAGTTTTCTATTTGCTTCTCTAGTTCATACAGTTTATCAAAAATTGAATCATCTCCTTCGGTAGCAGAAAGATATCTTCTTACACTATATTTGGCCTGAATAGGTGCGCGTTAGCTTCAAGTAAATATGGTATTTTGTCTAGATGCCTTTGAATCCGCATAAATTGACCGCATTTATGGAGAAATTTACGTAGTTAGACGCCATTTTATGTTCAATTTTTCTCATGGAGCCTCATTTTTTTACTTCATTTAGCGGAAACAACTTAAATTGCGGGAAGTTTGATATTACGACAGCGTAAATACACGGAAAATAATATATTATAATAACAGGGAATTGAAGGGCCCGAGAAAAATGTTGTAAATCACGGGAAAACAGGAAGGGATGTAAAAGCGATTTTCGACTGTATTAAAACACCTGCATCAAAACGTATTACACTACATTGAAAGCAATTCATATATAAATGCATTATCAATGCTTTTTCTTAATGATGCTTTTCTATTAGATTCATGAATTTATTATCCTTTGAATTAAATAAATTACTTCATAAATTAAAAATACACTCTTCCACACATGACATTAGTATTTAAATATTTATTAAAATACAAAATGTAAGAGACAAATTTTCAGGAAGTATGCATCTTCCTTTTTTCAAGTCAATAATAGAAAAAAGTCACAAACAATTTAAGAATAAGTTTGGCAGCAATTAAATAAAAACATGGACATCAACAAATTTGATTGTTGTTTATAATTTACTTAACATCTCAAACAATTTAAGAATGAGTTCGGGAGCTCGGAATCCATTTTCCCAATAGGCATGCTTTTAAAAAATTGTGATGCTCTTCCCATCTTGCAAGTTTGTGAATAATTTTTTGATGTTTGATAATTTGTCTACAAGTAGATATTCCAAACTCTTCAACAAAATTACCAAACATCGAAAAATTATTCACAAACTTGCAAGATGGGAAGAGCATCACAATTTTCTCTAACGTTTTCAAAATGGAAAGGAAGAAGATTGTTGAAGAGGTTGGAGTACTTCATAAATTATTAATTTATTATTCTTTTTTTAACAACTTCATACATTTTCTGGTTGTAAAGTAATGGCTCGGAAATTCTGAATCATTGAGAAAGAAATTGAAAGTTAAAATTAATTTCTATACTAAGATTATCCTGGAAAGACATCTTTGATAATATCTTTTTTTTTTTTTTGTGGCTTTTCGTGGCTTTTCTTATTCAAGAAAACATGGATTAGATAATCTTTGTTTTAATCTGAAAACGATCCTCTTTATTTTCGGATAAAAACTTAGAACACAAAGGAATCCAGAATCTTCTGTTTACTAGTAAAGGACTTATTTATTTAAGATATAATTGCAGAACCCAAGTTCGCGAAGGAAATAATAAATGTCTTTTATAAAAATAACAGATTTCCTTTCAACAACATTAAAACTACAAAGCAAATATTTAAATAAAGGTCATTTCAAATGCAAGATAAATAAAACTGAAACTCTGTTGTTCTATGTAAAGCAATATTTCTAACACTAAAGCACAAGAGGCAATGCTGTGTTTGTTTTTAAAAAGTTTTGCTTATTAAATAACTAAAAAAAATAACCATATTTTTAGTTCAGACAAAAAAAAAATATCTAAATAGACTGTAGGTGAAAAAAATATTACGTAATATAATGTTTTTGTTCTATTTTATTTTGATAGGATCTGCAAAAATGGTAATTACGGAGAGCAAATAGGAGCCAAAAAGATTTCGCACCTCGAGCTGCCATATAGAAGAGTCGGGGACGGCCGTTTCGTTCTCTTTAGGACTCATCAGTCGGACAAACTCCACCGATGACAGGCTCAGAAGGTACGAACATATAAAAAAAATCCCACTCACGGTCCCGGAAGCGGGACCCCCCAAAAAGCAAAACACAATCAAAAACCCACAATAATTTTTTCTATTATTGTGTATTTTTGATTGTATTTTGCTTTTGTGGAACGAGAGTGGAATTCTTATATGTTCGCACCTTCTGAGCCTGTTATCGGTGGAGTTTGTCTGGCTGATCCAAATTCTTCTCGGTAGCAGCTCGAGATCCGAATCATTTTGGTTCCTTTGTGCTTTCCGTAGTAATCAATTTATTGAATTATTAGGCACGTAACATTTGCTATACCTAGGAGTATATCTAGTTTTTAGAATGGGAAAACATGGCGTTACCTAACTAATTTTAGTTCAAATAATAATTCTGATGATGGCTATAATAATTTATCTTTATGAAATCATGATTCCTGTAAAATTTTCTTTTTGAATACTTTTTTGATATGTCTTAGTACTAAAACTTAAATTCTATATTCTAGTTCTAATTAACTAACTAGAGTCTAGGAATTGTGAAAAACAAACTGTTTTATATTAACCACATTATTCGTTTAGGGATAGATATTGTTTTTCATAGAGAATATTACTACTGTTACGTCGTATTAAAACCAAATCAACTTTTAAAATTAATTGGTTTAATAAAAATAAATCCATTAAGAAATACATTTCTTTTAATTATTTATTTCAAAATTCAACCATGTTATTTGTAACTCTGCAATAAAATACTGTGGGTTATCTATTTCCTAATCTTCTCTTCTGAGAATTTCGGAGACTGTTCTGCATTTTATTAGTGCGCAGAACTTTCGAGAAAAAATTCTGACTTTCATTCTGAAGAATAAGTTTTGATTGACAATCATTTATTTTGTTAAAAGAATTTTCAATAAGGAATTTGTGCTGTTTCAATTCTAAAACCATACGTTTTCTTTTTTCTTACTTTATTTGAAACTTTTTCTCAAATCGTAAATGCGGCAGAATTCCTTGAGTAGGTTTTATAGTATTTACTTAGATTCTTCCATTCTATTAGTTTCCAAACTCTGACACTTTTTATGTTAAGTAATATTTCGTTTTATGGTTACGTTTCTGCCTTTACTTCCTTTTCTTGTTGGACTTAATTGCACTATAAAAGACTTGAAAAAAAAAGTGAATCCTGTCTTTAAAAAGCTTAAAAAAGAAAAACTGTTTTTTTAAGGAAATGAACAAGAACTAAATTTTTTATGTATTTACTATTTACACTAGCATTGCGACCAGAATACAGCCTCTCGGCGATGCTAAATACAAAGGGAGATTTAGATTGAAATGTCATAACTTAGCATTCTGGAGTCATTTTAAATTTGAAAGTTCATAATAGCATAGATTATTTTAGATTAGATTGTGATCAGTCTCGATGGCAGGGAAATCAAGCACAATGACCTTAGTCCTGTTTACTATATCCACGGAAAGAAGAGTAGACAGGAAAAATGGAAGATGTAGTAGAAGGAACTAGAACCCCCGAGGAAACCCACTTAAAAATAGAACTCCGGTTCTTAGAGGTGAGACGCCAATGTTCGCGACAATTCCATGCAGTCAACAGATGTTAAAATTTTGAAAGAGAAGGAGCTATAAACAACACAAGTTTAAACCAATAAAAACATTAAAATACTTTGACTTCTTAATATACAATAATTATTAGACATGATGTGCGTGAATATATTAATGAAGGACCAAACACACCAGATAAATAAAATCAAATACTTCATTATATATACTTCATAACATGTTTCAAGGATCGTAGTCCTCGTCTTCAGATGAAAATATATTAAAAAGAAAGAACTCCATGGCTTCGAATATAATAACGAAGCCAGAGAAGAATTTCAACAAACAAGTATAAAGCAATAATACAATAGTGTACAGTTATTGTTTCCAATTAAACAAAGATATTATGCAACATTATTGTATGAACAATCAAAACAAATAGTAAATGGTTACATTAAGTTGTATTGTAGGGCATTAGTCACTGAAATTTCTGTGTTGTAGCATTTGTGTTTCAATGTGATGCTGATTCCTTCATGGTTTCTTTTGCTGTAGTGGGGTTATACACAGCGCTATCACTTAATCTAATCAATGAAGCCATAGAATATATTTATAATTTAAATATTGATGATTACTGCAGGAAAGGTCTCACGGACGTTGGTAAAATACAAAGATTGGTTGGCACTATTTTTAAATTGCAATGGTTTATTTTTAATGGTGATGTGTACTTACAAACTAAAGGTATATTCATGGGTCTTTCATCCTCAGCCATCCTGGCTGAAATTGTTATGAATTTCATTGAGATACAGCTATGGAACATTAACTTAATTAGTCTACATACTAAGTTCATGTGTAGGTACGTGGACAATACATTTATAATTTTAGATAGAACCGAGTTAGACAACATTCTAAAGGTTTTTAATCAGATACATAACGATATCCAGTTCACTTCCGAAACAGAGGTGAATGGCAAAATTTCTTTTTTAGATGTACCGGTATTGATTATTAGAAAGGAGTCTTCATTTGATACCACTGTCCACCGCAAAAGCTCCAATGCGAATATCACATTGAATTATATGGCAGCTGGACCTTTAATATATAAAACCAATGCGGTAAAAACAGCTGTTAATAGAGCAATTAGAATATGTTCCAATGACAAGCTATTATAGGATGAATTGAATGTAATTAGAAATATTTTCCAAAGTAATAGCTACCCGTTAGAATTTATTAATAGGGTTGTTCATAGGAGTTTGATTACAAGAAGATCTCACAATGTTATTGAAGACAGAAGAGTGTACCAGTTTGTTTCCATACCGTTTGAATATTCTCTTTGTAATAAACTTGCTCCCATACTAGGCCAAATTAATGTCAAATTGGCACACAAAACTAAGAACACATTAGGTAAATTATTGAGTCATAATAAGGAACATAAATATGTACGTAATTTGGACAGAACTAATGTAATTTATGGAATAAAATGTGCAGAAGGGGGTGATAAATGCCTCTACATTGGCGAGACGAAACGCCTACTACAAAAACGTATAAATGAACACGAGGGGGCGATCAGAAGAAACAATAAGAAGTATCAAACGGCCCTGCATCAACAACAGACGGGACATACGATACTCACCAATGATCCGCTTGTTTATACTACTGAAAAGGACACATATCTAAGAAAATTCATGGAGAATTTATTAATAAAAACAATGAAATGCTACATCACAGAAATTTCAGTGACTAATGCCCTACAATACAACTTAATGTAACCATTTACTATTTGTTTTGATTGTTCATACAATAATGTTGCATAATATCTTTGTTTAATTGGAAACAATAACTGTACACTATTGTATTATTGCTTTATACTTGTTTGTTGAAATTCTTCTCTGGCTTCGTTATTATGTTCGAAGCCATGGAGTTTTTTCTTTAATTATATTTTCATCTGAAGACGAGGACTACGATCCTTGAAACATGTTATGAAGTATATATAATGAAGTATTTGATTTTATTTATCTGGTGTGTTTGGTCCTTCATTAATTCTTAATATACAAGACATGCCGAAATACAGATTTAAATATAGAGAAATAAATATAATAAAAAGTACTAAATGTCCTGCTTCACAGAAAGACCCCAGCCTCTAATAAAATATTCGAGAACTACTATACTATTAGACAGCTGTTATTTGGAGTGTTAACAGTTTTAAAAATATTCCAAATTCTTCTTTTAACTTCTTCCTTTTCATCTTAGTTTATTAAACAAAAAGACACCATATCTCCATAACACGTAGTATATTTAAAAACTTTTCGGAATTTTCGGGATGATAATACGCCATCGCTTCTTCAAGCGAAATGAACAATAAATTAGTTCTTTGGAATAACCAAAAATACAAACTAGTGATAAACATGAACACACGTTGAAATAATTCACCATTGTTTTTACAATATGAAATAGCAATTTTGCTTTTTCATTAGTTTACAATTTTTGAAAAACAAATATTTAACAATAAATCCAAATGAACTAACAACATAATAACACATTAAATAAATCAATTCTTGTTTACAATAAGATAACTCAGATATCATGTTTTTAAATAAACTACGTGTTATGGAGATATGGTGTCTTTTAGTTTTAAAAATACATGTGAGAGCTATTGAATTAACGATAGGTCAGGTTTCTCAAGCATTTCTATATATGGACATGGCCTTTCATTGTCTTTATTGATTACTTCTAATAACCTGCAAATGCTGTGGTGAACTTTAATCGCAGTAACATTAAAACTTATGTACCATTAATCTAAATATATTGTTTCATTATCTGTGGATAACTTGCGAAATACTTCATTTCTAAATGTTAGCTTCATCAACAAATATTTAAACAAAGTTTTTTTTTTTTCGTTACCGGCAGTTATTCTACTGGTTTCCACTTTACAAATCAATTTATTGTATAAATAAATTTTTTATATTTCTTTGTATTAAAGTTACTTAAATCAAGACCTCTCTCAGGATATGTCTATCATCGAAATTATCATTAAAATTATTATTAATAGCCCCTATTCTCATAAATGCAATACAAGAACAAACATGTTACAAAGTCATCCGTCCAATGTCTATCGAAATCCTGTTCGACACTTTGCGTGCGGAAACCAATACCAAATGGCATTTTTAATGTAATTCCTTCCATTAAAGAATCGAGGGTACGCCTATGCCTAAATAAAGTAAATATTATTGATAGTTTATTATGTTTCATTACTACTATCCCAATTTATTAAAATTAGATGAATGTGCGACTCATCTTCCATTCGTGAAATGGCCGCTGGTCTCTGTCGTGAGGAGTTGCTTTCGATTATTTCTTTTCATCTCAAATTTATAGTTAAAAAATTTCAAACTATAATTAATTATAGATATAAATATATAAATTAATTTATAGTTGTAATTTAATGAAATTTAAGTAATTAAAAGAAAGTTAAGTTTTAGTCTTTAGGTCATTAATTCAGCCAGTCTACACAGTCCCCAGTGTATGGGGATAGAAAGAAGAGAGATTAGGCATTCTTTAAACTTGACCTGCATGTTTTTGGACTAGAAACAATCTAGCTTTTGTACTTGAAAATTATTGGTAGTTGCCGAGAAATACGTCGTGAAGATGATAAAACTTTCTATACAACAGTAGATTTCTGTAGATGTCTTAACAATGGATGCTAATCCTTTAAGAACTCTACTAAAATGAATTGGATTTAAATTAATAAAATGCCAACACACAATTTCAAGATAAAAATTCTAGTTTATAAAAAGTTAAAATACTTAGTATGAAGCTTTCGACCACCCCTCATCAATATAATTCAAAACTACAAAGGTTCACATTTTAAAGCACAAATAATTTCCTTGCAACCAATCAAATTAGTATATTAAGATTTAATTTTTGATTGTGTGTTGGATTTACTTAAATTAATTTTACTTAATTTACTTAATTAAATGATGCGAATTTTTCAGTAATTAGAAAATATATATTGTACGATAAATCTTAATATAAAAATAAACTTTCGCGATTCCGAAATCAAAGGCAATGTTTAAAGGAATGTAGATTTGCAAGTTTTTTCTGGAACTTCTTTTGTCCTGTTGGAAAACTACATTGTTTTCACTACTAAATTGTTCCAATTGAATCTTGCCTTTTATTCATTGTATTACTAACTGAGATCGACTGAATGAAAGAGGTAGGTTTAGGGGGATCTTACGAATCGGAATTTAAACATGAGATGTGAGCTTTGAAAATATTAATATACTTTTGCCAAGTTACCTTATTTCCTAAGAAATGCACTTCACTACTCCACTTCGAATAATTTTTTGTTTTGATTGTCTGTCTGTCAATCTGTAAGTGCAATTTATATACTGGTCTTTATTTTTCTTTATCAATTTATTATCTCTATAATATATATATCCTAATCTCGTTTTTTCTGCATAAATCTTTAATTGATTTCTATTTTAAAACTTTTGAATTAAATGATTACCCGGAAAATTTTGTAAACAAAATAATTAATAAATTTTAGAAAGAAAGGTCAAAAGAGAAATAAAAAGAAAGAACAAAAAAAGAAAACATATACAAAAATATAATGAAATTGCAATTAGATATTAAATTACTGTAAGTGATGAAATCTCTATAATGATTTCCATAAATTTTTATATTTAACTTATTAGTGGTCCAACTACAACACACGTACATTGATCTTTATCTCTCCCATCCCTCAAAATTGTCCCTCCAAACCCTTTGCTAAAATGGCTGAACTTAGAATTCAATATGATGTTTAACTAAGATGTAATTTAAAATATGAGCAAAATTATTTTATCCTTCTCCCTCCAGTCGGTTTTTAAAGATGACCTTTCAAGCACAGCAATCCCCACTATTCGATGGATAATTCAGCATCTACCTGCTTTTAATTATAAATAGCAATGTTATCACAGGTTTTTACATTCTTTATTTTTTTTAATACCACACTTCATTTTTCATCCTTTTTAATTTAGAGATGCTCTCGGCATAGCGGAGTGCTATTCGCTGATACTCATGAACCTGGGTTTGAATCCCGGTGTGAGATTGAATAATTCAAGTAAACATCTTTCTTCTGTGCCTGTTTTATCTTCCTTTCAACGTCTTTTCCTGGATTTAATACCTTATTTCTGGAGCACTTGATCTCTATCACTTTTGCGTCATTAAAAATTGCAAACGTGATAGAGAGAAATATAGGAGCGACCAAAGAAACAAAGAAAAGTATCCGAAGGAACCGACAAAGTGCTGAAAATCGCATTGGTCATACAGTTTTGGTAAATAGGTTCCTTCGGGTTTACTACGATTCACGAATAATCAGAATATCGGATGGAACAAGCCATCCACAATATACTTCAGCTAAATGCCTCTTGCGAGTAGGGATGTAGGCCCAAATCCGGATGTGTTCGCCTTGATTTGCCTCCTTAATTTTTCAGCGTTAACAAGTAGCCTGTGAAAATTCTAAGTTTAGTTTTATTTGTAGATCCAGCTCCGAAAATTCTCAGAATTCTTCGAGAAACCTTCATCGTCCAGTGATTATTCATTCTCCTCTCCGAACTTTAGCGAGTGGGACTAATCTGTGCTATCAGAAACTAAAGCCCATTGCATATGGATCCGAAAATCGTTCGGACGGCTCGATGAGCAATGGGCTTAAGGGGAGTGTTTGAGATCAAAATTATCATACTAAAATGAAAACAGATAAGGTGAATGATGGTGTTTTGGAAAACAATTTAAAAACAGAGTGATTCAGTCCAAAACTTACGTATTCAAAATACCCTCATTCACCTTAGCTTTTTTTCATTTCAATAGGATAATTTTGGTCTCAAATGCTGCCCTGAAGTCCAATGCACATGGATCCGACCGACCGATTTTCGCATCGATGTGCAATGGGCTTAAGTCAACAACTTTTGTATTCGTTGGTTTCAGTAAATTTAAAATAAAAAGGATTCATCTTTGTTCGATGATCATTTTCTTAATTTACGACATTTTGAGGATAGAGAATGTCTTGTTCATTTTTAAGCTGCATTTGTGTAAAATGTGTGGATATCATTTTATATGCAAATCTCAGTTATCGTTGCTGCAGTGCAATTAAGGCTGAGCTTCAAAATCTTAATTTTAAAATCTTATTTTAATTTGAATTGCAAATTCCGATTGGGTTCGAAGCCAATTTTGCTGGGTTTTTTTTAGATTTTGTTTCTTGTCTTGTGACTTTATTGTTCTCTATCTGGGGGCACGGCAGTGCCCCCGCCAACGAAGGCAGGAAGGGCACTACGTACCTTTTCTCGAAGTGTTTCGTCGTATTTTCGAACCCTCATAGCTTCGGCCTAGATAATACTAGAGAGCTCAAATTTTCAGGATGTGATGCAGTTACCAGACTATTGAAATACGCTAAGTTTCATTTATTTAGCTTTTATACTTTGGATTTTATTAATATCTAAAATACGTCGATTCCGTCACTGACGGACTGACTGACTGACTGACTGACTCATGATCATCAAAACCTCTAGGGTACTTCCTGAAATCCTAGAAAGCTGAAATTTGGTATGCAGGTTAGGATTAGCACACAAACAACAAAAAAATTAAGAAATCCGTAACTTTCACATTCCAACCCCTCATAAAGGGGGGGTCTGGTTATGTATTATCGAACCCTCATAGCTTCGGCCTGGATAATACTAGAGAGCTCAAATTTTCAGGATAAGATGCAGTTACCATACTAATGAAATAGGCTAAGTTTCATTTATCTAGCTTTTATACTTTGGATTTTATTAAGATCTGAAATACGTCGCACCCTCAATGCTTCGGCCTAAATAATGCTGTGTAATAATGTGATTTCTTACAAAAGTGCAAACAGCTTGTATATACAAGTTGACCAATAGAAAAACAGAAAAGTAGGGTATTGAAAAAAAATCCATTTTCTAAATAATCTTAAAACTAAATTTAGTTGTAATAAATAATCCCACCGAAAACATTTCATGTAAAATAAGTTGCCAAGACTCACCTGCTCATAACGCTTTCACTGTTAAAAAGTTATCAGATCTCATCTTACAAAAAGAAATGAAATCCCACCCAAAACATTTCATGTAAAATAAGGGGTTGCCAAGACTTGCATGCTCATAACGCTTTCACTGTTAAAAAGTTATCAGATCTCATCCTACAAAAAGAAATGAAATCCCACCCAAAACACTTCGTGTAAAATAAGTTGCCAAGACTCACATGCTCATAATGCTTTCACTGTTAAAAAGATATGAGATCTCATGTAGAGCCAAGCCCCTAACTCTACGAAGCCTAACTCTAAAAACCCTATATCTTGGTCAAAAAGCATGGCTTGGCCGTTTCATGGAACTATTTCATCTCATCCAAAACATTTCATGTAAAATACGTTGCCAAGATGCTCATAACGCTTTCACTATTAAAAAGTTATCAGATTTCATATAGTGCCAAGCCCCTCACTATACATGCCTAACTCTAAAAACCCTACTATCTTGGTCAAAAAGTGTGCCTTTACATAACTCCATGGGATTGTCTGTGTGACAGCCACGAAACGGCCAAGGCATACTTTTTGCCCAAGATATAGGGTTTTTAGAGTTAGGGCTTGTAGAGTTAGGCCTCGTAGAGTTAGGGGCTTGGCTCTACATGAGATCTCATATCTTTTTAACAGTGAAAGCATTATGAGCATGTGAGTCTTGGCAACTTATTTTACACGAAGTGTTTTGGGTGGGATTTTTTTTTTTCCAGATAAGTTTTAGCCTTATCTAATTTTTTTCTTTATACCTGTTTTCCCAAAGCCACTTGAGATCTACAAAATCAAATGATTTTTAGTTATTATTATTATTATTATTATTATTAGCATTATTAGCATTGTTATCATCATACGTATTCAATTGAATTTTATTGATTTAAGAATAAAGGTCTTTTTTTTAATATGAATTACATTTCAGTCTTTTTTACTTCCACATCATTATTGCCCGAAAGAACGAGCTCCGTTTACCAATAATCTTCCATTAGTTTACATTTATATTATTCATTTTTTTTATTAATTCGTGGGCTGAATTGACGTATTTTAATTGAATCCAGTGTGCATCGGTTCTAGCATTAATCCTTTTTCCACTGCTATTATTCTGATTACATTGTTTTCTAAGTCAACAATTATGTTATCATTTATATATTTTCTTATTTTCTTTTCCGGCGGATTTTTGCTCTTCATCCAAAAAACGGTGACGTCACTTTAACTTAAATATCAGTCCAATAATATCGTAAACCCATTTGTCAAATTGCTAATCTCTTGTGATATTGTTACCAGGCGTTTTGTCCGCTCCCCCTTTGACGACGTCGACTCGTCCTTCCCTGCCTACCTCGGCCGAGTCGACCTCTCCTAAGGAGCGTGTGCAGCGCTCCACGCCTATAAAACCAGGCGCAGAACGCCTGTTCAACACTTCGTCTTGGGGCAGCCGCCCTTCCAGAGCTCCGTTGAGAGGAGAGTACAGATTGACTTGGGGCAGCCGCCCTTCAAGAGCTCCGTTGAGAGGAGAGAACAGTTGGTCTTGGCGCAGCCGCCCTTCCAGAGGTCCGTGGAGAGGAGAGTCCAGATCGACTTGGGGCAGCCGCCCTTCCAGAGGTCCGTGGAGAGGAGAGTCCAGATCGACTTGGGGCAGCCGCCCTTCCAGAGGTCCGTTGAGAGAAGAGTGCAGTCACTCATCGTGGGGCAACCGCCCATCAAGGTCTCCAGTTGGGGAAGACTATAGAAGCGGTTCACCGAGCAGCCGTCCCCGAAGGAACCCTGAGACGTCCGCCAGGAAGGCATCGAGAGAGGGAACCGACGCCGAGAACCGAGCAGCCGTCCCCGAAGGAACCCTGAGGCGTCCGCTAGGAAGGCATCGGAAAGGTTAGCCATAACCGTGGTTGCAGCGCCCGTCCCCGGAAGATCCCTGAGACGATCGCTTGCCAATAGAGGACTACGTAGAAGACAGCCTTACCTGAGAATCCTTACAATACTCGTATTTCTTGTAAACACCGTTCTTGTTTAATAAAGTCTCTTTGGTTTTTAATTAATCTTGGCTCTAGTCGCATTCCGTTACCCTTCGCTACCAAGCCGTTACAAAGCACGGTAGCAATATTTATTTTTTTAGATATGATTATTAGTTACTAAAATATCAATTTCATCAAAGGTAGTGTCTTCATAATTTGTTTTACTAATATCCTTCATCATTAATTGCTTCGCTTATATAATTATTTCAAGCTTTAAAGATCGATTTAAATTTAGGCTTATTTTATTAAACAATTATTTGTTTATTCGTTGCTTGGAGGTTTGCCACTGGGTTGATATTTCAGTTTATCAAATTTAGAACTGCGGAGTTCACAATGATATCTATATTAAATACAATTGGAACTTCAAAAGTATTCAAGATCAAAGGAATGGAACGTACTCTGCTACTTTATTACTTTATTTATCTTTTTTCAATCTTTGTCTTCTCCTGAAACTACTTTTGTAGATTACTTTCCAGGAGTTACATCAAAATCATTCAGTCTAGTGTGTTTTCCTTCTCTAATAACTTTTGAACTCCTGAATGGATCTGCTTGAAATCTTGACGTACACAAGTCAAATACTAAGGTTTTACGTTGGAAATCCTTTCGCAAATGTATCCTAGTCGGAAATTAGCTTGAGATGAAAGACAAAAATTCCCAAAGCAAAGCATTGAAATCTAACAAATGGATTTCTTATTTCTTTCTCTTAAACAATCTTAGTTTAATATTAAATCTTAGTTAATCCATTGACGTAATGTTAAAATTACTCCGATTTAGACTATTCAGTAAACGAAAGGGATTTAATTCTTTACTTTTTTATCAGACTTGAGATAAGTCATGTTATAATGGCTTGAAACCGATTCGTGATTTTAATTATTGTATATATATGTTTTTAATTATAAATAATCCATTATTTTAACTGTTTTTATTCTTTCAACTTTAATATTTTTTTATCAGAAAATTAAAAGTTTAAATTCTTTGTATTCAGTAGATATTATACTTGGAATAAAAATATGGGCTTTTCTTTTTTTATGGTTTTCAGACCTTTAAAAAAAATAAAAATAAGATATTTTTCAGAAATATCATGTTAAGGAAAGTGAACTTTAAATTCTTTCGCATTTCTTAGTAATATTTACTAACAGATACCAAATTACAGTTCTTTGAAATGAAGGAATATAACCTAAAAACAAGGTGATTAATACTTTAGACAGTGTCAGAAGCAAAGCGGCCCCATAATATGCACAGTTGTATAAACAAAATAATTAAAAGCAAGAGCATATAAATGCAAGATCGTTCCTTTATGTTTTATAGGCAAGCTGTAACCTAGAGACCGCTAATACAATGCTTAGTGCATCATTTGGATATGTTACAGAATTTATGAAACAATACGTCTGTAAATATTAACAATGACGTCCTGTTGGCAATTGTTAGTATTGTTATGTATGAAGCATCAGTATTATTACTGTATTAATTGTTATCATTATTCTAACTCTGCTATGGAAAACGTTAATTTTGGGGGTCAGAGAGTGGTCCTACAGGTCTGATTTTTTTTTACATGGTCATCTACTTTTCGATGATGAACACAACGGTGAAGGTTTCATTATAATATCTCTAACCGTTTGGCCGCTACAGACTGTGACATACAAATAACACATAAGCAAGAGCGGTTCCTACATTAACTGTAACATGGCACCGCTAACAATGAAAACATTTGCAAAGCCAATTTAATTTTACTTAACTTACTTGTATTTCACTGAATATTTCGGAACTATGTAAAATACTTTTGGTAGTAATTCAAAACAGCCTAAACGTTTTCAACAATATGTTAAAGTTTCTCTGTTACTGGAGACCTGAAAACCAGAAGGGAAAGTATTATTCTTCTTGTGTAATACTTTATACACTCCCATGAGGGATGTTACTGTGCTTTGTTCTAAAGGACATCAATAAGTAAATGACGTAACATTTACTTACATTTACATTCAAGATAAAATAAACTACCAAAGACAAAAAAAAGTACATATTCTCAAATTTCTAAAACAAACTGAAATTCTCATTACTTGTTTAAATAGGATTAATTTTGTAAGTATCAAACCAAGGGAAAATTAATGAGTTAACTACAAAAGGAATTAATACCCATTCTTTAAGACATCAAGATAATCATTATTTAGTTTCTAATGATTCTAAATGAATAGATTTTTTGTAGCCTTCTATTCAAATGTCCAATTGGAAAATATTTCAGTTTTAGAACTTAGCTCATCTAATTACCATTGCAATAGAATCTACTTCTCTTATTGTGGCATCATCCAGCGGTTCAAACGTTTTTGATGAGGAAAAACAGTCCCACAAAAACTGATGCACATCCTAGAAAAATAAGATAAAAACATCAAATTTGACATCTTTATAAACCCTTTTATTTAATTTTTGGGATTACACTTTTATACAGTGTCCAAGGAGGAAAGGTCAATAAGAGGTCAGAATATCGGTCATTCTAAGAAACAGTATTCATATGACAAGTGTCATATACCAAAGGGTTTTCCAGATAGAGCTCCTTCAATGTACAGTACAGTCATCCCTCGACCTACGTCGGGGTTCCATTCCATCCGACAGGATGTAAGTCGATACTTAAATCAACCGAGATTTAGGGGCTAGCGACTAAACCGTAATTAGTATACTGTTTCAGACATTGTCTATTTTACTGATATCGGATTATTAACAACTATTATTGATAAAAAACAAGAACAATAGTAATGATGAAAGATAAGAAGAAGAGACCATAATATTCACTAAGACTGTTGCCGAACTTTGTAGCTTTAGATTAGAAAAGGACCTTCTCGTTCCTTTATCACTATCGTCGATTTAATGAAAGCAGATCTTTTTACAGTTGTGATTTTATCTTTATGTTTTAAAATGGTTGTCATTGTAAATGAGACCATCAAAGGTCAAGTGAGATCACTTTCACTAGCTTACCAGCTTCTTGTTGCTTTATAACTTGCATCTTCGTTTCAAGATCAATTGCGTGCCTCTTTTTCTGTGATTCTTCATTATGTTGTATGGTTGAGCGTTTAGAGGCAATGCTGCAGAAAATATCGCGAAATATTTAACGATAAATACCCAAATAACCTATTTCTCAAACACAAAATAACAGAGGAACTGTTGAAGATACGTGCTTACGGCCGAGGGTAGTTGCCTCTGAATGCTTTGCTGCCATTGTTACTAAATAGAAACCTTTTTACGTTACGCTCGCTTGAGTCTTGTTCGAAAGTATGGTTGAAAATATTATTTATTATTTCTCTATGGGATCACGGACGTATCTTAGAGCGGACGTAAGTCGAGTGATGAGTATTTTAAATTCGAGGCTCAATAGTATCTTTCCTTCATCTTAACCTCCAAAATGATTTGATTTTGGCGCTGCAATTTTTGAAAATATATTATAAACTGTAATAAGTTTGTTACTTAAAAAAAATAAGTGATAGAAACATTGGTTATATTTCTTTTTTAATCTATTCGTTTTTACTTTTATACCTATAAATTCAAATAGTTCTATCGGGAAACCGTTGCAAACGAGCTTCACTAAACTTTTTTATCTTAGGATTAACGATACTATCCTGGTACAAAGCATGTATTTAAAAATAATAACATTAAATACAGTTTGTCTTAATCTAAAATAAAAAAAGATCTAATAAAAATTACAGGGAAAAAAATTCTAATAAAAATTCCTTCAAGTTGTAGTAAAATGCATTTTTGGTTTTTGAAAATTATTGAAAAAGTTTTAATCCTCAGGAAAAAAATTGAAAGTAAATTTTGTTACTAGAAGGGTTCATTGTATTAATGGAGGGGAGTTCTTACTGAATGGAAACTGGTCACACGGTATCAGAGCACATCTCGCAATTCCTTCCTCTTATAATTCGAATTTCAAAATCATCATTTTCCAATAAAAGAGGAGGAGTATCCCATTATTCCATAAAAGCGAATCTTGTTAGCGCTGGACTACTTCCTGTCCCTTTCCAGAATCTCCTGCAGCCGTAATGAACCTTGCAGCTAGTTCATAAAAAGAAGCCACATTTCCACTCTTCCATTTCCTTCCGCCTGAGCACCCTCCTTCTCTCGGGGAAATGCTCTTTACCAGAGGAGGTTATGGAGAATTGTGTGTGGTCGTCGCATTAGGACAATACCTAAAATAGACTGCAGACTCGTGCAATTAAATTCTCGTTATTAACATCGCAAGAGTAGCACGTGATACATGTAATGGAAGAAGGTCCTGGCAGAACTGTGTGTTTCCCTGCGTGATACCACAAAACGAAGCAATATCCGGGCGTTAGCAACCATAACATAAGGGGGAATTGTCGAGCTTAAAGATTTTATTTGCTTCTTGTTTCCCATCATTGAATGTTGTTATATCTGATGAGATTAGAAGAAATCGATGTTCTTTTTTTATCTCGTCCATTTTACCTTCGACAATTCCCTTTTTCTAGGCCTACATTCAATTCAATTTAACGGATCTTACTTGTTAATAAAACACATTCTCAAGCTAAAATAAAACCATACCTCTTCTTTATTTTACGAGTAAATAAATGTACATCTATTCAATATAAATATTTAAATAGTTGTCTAAATAAGAAAGTGTTACATGTATTACCATATGAAGACAGAACTGATTCGTAATCTGTCTGAATGTTGCATTTGAAAATTTGGAATTTTTTGAAAAAAAAACCACAAAATATATAGCGTTAAATTTCAGCAATTACATACTATTTTATTTAATATTGAAATAATAAAAACTGCCCCTATTCCGGATAGTGTCACAATTATATTCTATCCGAGCCGTGGCTCTATACTAGCTTAATACATAACAGTGACTGATGCGTTTGTGTCTGAAGTGTTGATGAGACCGCCATTACACTGCTTATTTGGACACGAAAAAGTATTATATTCACGGTATTCTTTGGTAGTTTTCGAGAATGGCTAATGTAACCACAGCTGGAAAGAAATCAGTAGTAATAGCCTTTTGTTATATCAATATGTTGTATTATTTAGTAATTTTAATCTATCTTTAAATGAAAGAAGGGATTCTTATGTGCTTGTATAGGTTACTTTGGCGTGTAACATGTTAGGCAATTTTCGATACTCTTAACTTTAGATAGTTCCGGTTGCTATTATTGGATATCGAAATTAGGAACCTCTTTTTCCGATAAATTAATTGAAAAAAAAGGGGAAGTATAGGTTGGAGTACGTCAGAAAAGCGTCCACTGTTAAAATAAACAACGGAACGGCAAATTATGTCAAACCCACAGACATAAGTTCTTTGTATTCTCTTATAAAACGTAAAACAGCTTCTGAGAACCAACGGATAGTTTCTGTTAAAGGTAAAGCAACTTTGATCACTGGTTCGCCTGACAAACAAAAGCTTTGGCAGAACCTCTGAAATTAAAAAAAACCAGAGCTGCTTAACTGATTAGGATAGATCCAATACATCACAATCATCAACATCAGATACAAAAGGTATTCATAAAAAGAAGACCAAACCAAGGAAAAAAACGAAAAGGCAAAAGAGCAAGTCAAGTTCTTCAGATGAAGATCCATTGTTAGACGATGAATCTGACGGCGACTTGAACTGAGGCTGACGAGACTGAATGTTTTGTGGGCTACGGTTTATTTCGCGAAGACACAAATTGCGAAGATTGGATGAAGTCTAGTAAATGTTTAGTAAATGAGATCATGAAAAGTGTAGAGATTTTAACAAAAAGCAAAAGTTTATTTGCTCTGAAAGACTTGCATAAAAATTATTAATTAATTTTTGTTATAAAAACCTAATAAGTGATTATTCCTTTCGTAATTTAATTTTTACATCAGAGATTAAGCATCTATGATATCCGAAATAAAGACCTTTGTTGTGTAATTTAGGTTATTGTTAGGTTTATAAATAATTTATAAATATGGTTTTCTTTGCTTTGGTGGGTAAATCTTTTCGATCGGCCGTTAAATATGGGATTTTTTCTTAACAATAACTTAACTTTATGATGATCGGAAAGCGCAGTGGTGCCTCAAGAGAAATGATCATTCCTATTAGCATCAGTACGGAGACCTCAGTACGGAGACCTACTGGTGACTGCTCCTGGCTGATGATCGCCAAACAGCGTGAAACAGCTGTTCCGGGATGTCACTTGGTAAACAATTTCGTATCCCCATTGTTGCTTAACTTTATATTTGAATTTAAAACTAATAAATTGTTTTTACAAAGTGGTTTCCGAAATAAGGTCACCATCCTCTATATCTTAAACTATCCCGTATCGCGTTTACATAGGCTTCATTTATAAATTTAAACGGTCCATATAACTTAATTTCTAATAAAATAATTAGAATTTCTTCGGTAGTTTACATTTATTTTTTGGGATTCATATAAGATTAATTTATTGCGACGCTGAAATTACATGAGTTTACATGAGTTCATGGCCTTGTGAAATAGAATACGTCCGATTTGTGGATCCGACCGTCCGATTTTCGGATCCATGTGAAACGCCCTTAGGTGGATAACCAAGACATCGAGTGTGATTTCTTTCTATTAGGTCAACGAAGCAACGAATAGTACTAAATTCAATATAAGAGTGATAAAAAATAGAAAAAGAAGAGAAGAACGCATACATCAGTGTCATTGTTGGCTATCTTATAGACTGTTTCAATTATTGTAATATTGTTACGTATTTTTAGACAAAATTTAGACTACAATTAACTTTCAGCTTTACTGTACAATTCCTTGAATGAGACTCATCATATCCATCAGCTGTGTGTGTCACTGCCTTTTGAACTTTTGAACTGCTGAATAGATCTTTTTGAAACTTGGTTATAACTTTTATATTTTAAATCTTTTCCAAATGGGTTCTTGTCCAGAAATTAGCAGAGAAGGCGAAAAAAAACATTCTCGTAATAATGCATCGGAATCTAAATGTCTATCCTATTTTTGTTATATCCCCATTGTCTTAAACAATTAATATTAAATCCCTTTGTTATTCATCTCGTGAGGTTGATGAGTAAAATTAAACCGACTTTGACAATTTACATAAATAACACGGATTAAATTTATTTTTTTTTAAA
The DNA here is from genome assembly GCA_023159025.1 of Thereuonema tuberculata. Classification (NCBI taxonomy): domain Eukaryota; kingdom Metazoa; phylum Arthropoda; class Chilopoda; order Scutigeromorpha; family Scutigeridae; genus Thereuonema; species Thereuonema tuberculata. Next base: position 4,778,050 of record JAFIDM010004315.1, on the reverse strand, counting down.
AATAAAAATTTTGTACTGTTTGTTTTCAGTTGATATTAAAATTATACATGGCATCGCTTTCAGTTTACTAATGTTTATTACTTAAAATAAAAATGAATAATTTCATTAATAACATTTTGAGGAAATATGCTTCTTTGGATTTTCTTGTTCTTATTCCAATTTGAAGACAAGCTTTTATTATGAACATCATGTTTTAAAATGAACAGTACTCCATTTTGAGTGATTTTTATAAAGCGATGAAAATAGAAACAGCGAAATCGGAAATTAATTTATTTATAACTTGCTTAACTGCCTTGTTCTTTTATTGTAGGTTCTATTGGATGGTGTCTGGGTTTTCTCAGGAACAAGAAATGTGGTTCAGGAACCACAGATGCTTTTTCTTGGAGTGTTTCCGAAATATAATTCTTACACAAATATTTTTCATCTACATTTCTCCAAACCAAATGTTACAGCACGGAAATCATTAGCTGTACATTTATATAAAAAAAAAACAGGCAGGATATATTGAAATACTAATTCGAATTTTGATATTTAATATATTGCTTTGATAAGCCAAGAGACCCTTAAGGAGAGCGGTGTCGTTTTACGCCCTCATTTGTTTCAATAATGATTGTATAGGGGAAACCGGACGGCGCCTACATAGGCGGATGAAGGAGCAAGTTAGAGTTATTCAGAAGCAAGATCCAGCCTAACAACATCTACAAATAGGCCAAGAATATGTAGCTAACCCTATTATTATTGCAAGAGCATCCGAAGATGCAAAGAGTCTGTCAATATTATTTTAAACAAGATACAATGTCAGTTTAGGCCTTCAACACCTATGGCCTGCAAATAACCTTTTTTGTTTTGGTTTTCATATTCATTTTTTTCCCCTTTTTCTTATGAAGCCTTGTTTGACGTTCCGTAAACTAGAAGTCCCATTGATGGCAGAAGTTTCTTGATGGTGCTTTCGAGATTATGCACGCTGTCCACCTCGATGATGTATTGAACTTCTCTCCCCTGCATAAGATTTTTAGAAGTTCCCGTTATACCTTGAAGTTTGATGGAATTTTCCAATACATGGCGTTATAGGATTGGTCCTTGACGCCTAGATCATATCAATCCAGAGATACATTCTCACTGATTTTTGTAAACGTCTCACAAATGTTGATTTGGATTTTTTTTCTGTATTTCCTATTACCTGTAGAAGCTGCTTGAACTCACCAGTGAAACTGATTTTTAATTTTCATTGCGAATATAGTTTGTGTAAATATTAAAATATATACTGTATAATAAAGTGAAGAAATACAAGGCTGCACCTGAGTAAACAAAAAAATATCAAAAAAAAAAAAATATTATATATATATATATATATATATATATATAATATATTTTATAGTTGTGTTTGGGGAAGCAGGATTTTATTCTGTTACACACGTTAAATATCACGGCTTCTTTCAATAACCTTAAATTTAAACGTGATAAACCATTTTAGCATTTTCGATCAGAAAAGTAAGGCTATCAAATCAGTCACTGTTATTTATGATGTGTTAAGTGTCCCTTTCCTAATGACTTTTCAATGACACGTTTGATCTTCTTGTATTTTGAAAATACGAGAATCGAATGTTTGTATGTTGATATTGGCATATATCCACAACTTAACGGTATTGCCACAGAAAAACATCATAACCGAAAAATTAGAGTATTAGTATTGGCTCACCTAACACTACTGGATTCAATTGAACTTAATCCAGAAGTCCCTTACGACTGTGTGAAAAACCCGATCGTTAAAGAATGTAGATTGATCCACCGTTTAATATATCTAATACCTGCACGAACTTCAGCATAAATTAAAATTAATCTGACTCAACCAATGTACATAAACAATTTGGATTTTAATTAGTTTTTCACAAATTGGGAAATGTTTATTCTTTATGTCCAGTAGATATATTAATATAAATTTTAAAGATCATATTTATTATTTTGATTTTAAAACACACAGATGAGAAGAAAAAAAAGTAAACTGAAAGCAATGAAATTTCTTCCAAGAACTACATGGGAATATATTGATTACCTATTCAATTTTAAGTTTTCATAATTTATATATTTCAATGTTTTTAACAGATTTTAGAGTAACTTCAATTCTTCATTCTTTCAAATTATTATTATTATTTTTTTGCGAATTTTCGAATGAGAATATGATTTATTGATTTGGAATTCTACAAAAATGGCAAAGTGAATCCAACTCCATTATTTTTTAAATCTTTCAGTGACACTCAACTACTATGTTAAATTCCATCACATGAGAGAAGCCCTTCATTGAAAATCCACTGGAAACACAATGAATAGTTCGAAAAATTTGTGGAATCTTTTTTTTTCGATTTCCCTTGAAAAGCCAATCACAATCGCCGGTTTTATTCAATTTGTTCCGTGAACTCAAATTCCAATTTAAAGTGCTTGATTCAATTTGCATAATTTGAAAATTTAAGTGATGTGTGAAATCAATTAAAATTGAAAACCATTCTGACATCGAAACTAATTGAATATATGAATCATCTATGATATATTATTTTATTTTAAAATAATTCGCATTTTTTAAAAAATCAGTACTATTCTACCATATTTTGGCAGTTGCCTAGGAAAAGTATCTTTCGGACATTGTTAAATTAGCAATTATTTCACATTCCACAGGCTGTTTGAAACCGCAATCCTTTTAGCAGGTTACCGTAGGCTATTTTGTAGAATAAATCACCAGTAAACCATAAGAGGTATCCAAATGGTTTCCATTTAAAGCAACATTCTACTGAAGTGAGAAATGCAAAAAACAAGCTCCGACTCTAACTGAAGTACTGGCATATGAGCGGCACTCTTCCTTAAGAATACCTAAGTAAAAAAGAAACTGTTCTTGAGGATCTTCCTTGGCACACCTCCAAGTCATAGTCTTAATGAAAATAGTGTATATCATTGCTGATGCGTCTATAAACTTATTTTACCAATATTTTGAAAACCTTAGATAATCCATTGACACTTAGAAAGGTCAGCTTCTAGTGTTTTCTTGTTAAGTAATGGTTAATGTGTTCCTCAAAATTAGAATCATTCTACCGTGTAAGGTTTACATAAACTTTTTCACATAATATTCCTACGAAGTTTTCATAAATGATTCTTTATCGAGGACCTAAATATTTAACTTGGTATTTAAACTAAATTTCAATATTAAACAAGAAATAATCAACTGCTCATTGTTCATTTGCTTTCATTTCAAATATTCATGCGTTGTCTGTCAATACAATGGAAAAGAAATAATTAAGGCTATCGGATTTATTAAATAAGTAGTCATAAAAAAAGGGAATTAATCTAAAAAAAAACCGCTGTATATATCTAATATTGAAACTTTGAATAATTTGTCCAGTGTCGCCTTTGTGTGTACAGCTTTAACAGCAGCACTAAATGTAAAAGTAATCTCTCATAGAAGTTCCTTTTGTTATCAATCACTGCTATAAACGTAAAAGTGTACTGGATAATGATTGTTTCTTCTATTTATCTACGCTAGTCAAATCACTGTGTCTTCATCACTTTTGAGCCGCTGGAAGAATCGTCTTGAAACTCAGCAAGCACGTTTTAGGACAAGAGACGATCTAATTTTTATTTTTTTACTTCTCGATTCTTGTTAAGAAATTACTGTAATAAAAGAGAAAGCATTGAACAGAAATAAGGAATATATTAAACACAAATATTAATCCGCCTAATAATCCTATTACTGTCTAGGCGAATTACTTTTCTTTATTTTTTGCAGCTGTAAAAAATAATACAGAGTAATATAATCTAATACCAAGTATTAGTAAGTTTTTTTCCTCTAAATATTTTTTAAAAATAAAGGACAAAAGAACGTAAAAAAAGAACACTTTTGGAAAGTAGTTTAAATTCTTTCAGAAAAATCTTGTATTTCTTTCTTACAAGAATAATGTAAATTCCTTATTTCCTCAGTCAACAGCATTGCCGTTCTAGAGTAACCTTGGCCAAGGACGATATTTACTGTCCAACTATTCACTGTAGTTCGCTTCTCTTCAATTTGCGGAATTCAATCGAGGACAGTCTAATTGAAATTCGACCCCAAATCCCCGACGTCTCATCATTAATAATTACAGTGCACATTAGTAGCGAGCCGCGATTACACCGGTTCTACTTCGGAATGATCTTCCAAACTGCAATAATAACTTCGGCTGTGTCTTCTGGGATTCTCATTGGACAAAGGAAGCGATGTAATTTATAGACCCTTTTCTTGTGCATTATTATATCGACAAAGAAGATAGGAAATTGGAAGAAAATGGAAACACACAAGAAAAAATCAATGCAACCAAAATTAAAGTCTCCAAGTGAATGTCAATCATTGCTGAAATTCTTACTGACATTTCAGAACGTCAACATGCGATAGACTTATTTATATTTGTTTTGCTTTATAGAAATTTGAAAGAAATTGATTTGTTTGTATATTGAAAACCTTGAACCCGGCTATTTGGAGTTACTATAGAAAAAACATTTTTTTATAACAGAAGATATCCTATGTAGATTATTCGGTTTACTCTCAGCTATCAATCGCTTAATGAGGATTAAATGCAACTCTAAGTTGAAGTAGAGGTCAGTTGACGTTGAGGACTACGAGAAAGCGTTTAAAAACCCAAATAATTGCAGTCCTTTTTTAAACTTGGGAATAAGAAATAAATCTCCTCTTTTAGCGAGGTTTCGAGGTCATTTTTGGGAAAAAAACAAAACAAATACAAGTTTTATGTTTGACCATAAATAAATGTGAAATGCTAAAGAAATAACGGTTTTCGTGAGCGGTTCTAGGGGTTTATGAGGATCGTGAATCACATTTTCCTGTGTTTTAAGTCGGACCCTAAATATCAAAGCAATAAACCAAACTTTATGATATCAGTCCAGCAGTCTTAGTTCGATGCGCATACAGACAGACAGACAGACAAAGAAAGCATTTCATAACTTAAATGTGCTACTTATAGCTACAGTAAACCCTCTCAAATCCGGCCTAATGTGGCGCCCAGTAGGCCGGATTATAGAAAAGCCGGACTACCGAGTGTTCTTAAAATAACTCAATAGCTCAATTTTTGTGAAGACGTAATTCCAGGTTTAATTAATTTAACACCATTTTCATAATTTTGCACTCTAATGTTTATTTTAAAAAATACAAACAAAAAGTGTATTTTATAATTGAGTCGGTCAATGCAAGAAAGTCCCAAGTCCAAAAATATGAAAATTCCAGGTCAAAGTGTTAGGTGCCTTTGAAGCATCAGTGCTGCGATATACGGAGCAACAACGTTTTAAGTCCATTGCAACTGCCTTGCTGAGGCTGGCATTACGCAATGATGACGGCAATAACATCCCAAGTAACGAATCCAGACAGTTTTTCTTATTTATCTCAAAATAAAGTTACTTGGACTTCGGACGTTCTTGCATTGACCGACTCAATTACAGTAATCTTATTTATTATATACAGTACAGTAACAAAAATGCGTTAAACTACATTTAACAATATACGTACTGTAAAATAAAAAAAACAAAAATCATCTAGTTTATAATGCCTCTTTTAATGTTTTAAATTTACAGAAAAAAATACAATTTAATCTAATAAACAAAAATACTAAAATGTAAACCAAAAAAATGGCATTGTTCTACTAATATTACTTTTAAAAAAATGAAGTTATCGCTGTTTGTTACACTTCCCAAACCAAAATTTTTTCGGACTAGGCCGGATTAGGGCCAGATTTGAGAGGTTTTACTGTACTATTAAAATTCATAATTGACGTCGTAATGACTTTTATAACTAAAATAATAAGTTTCTAAAAGTACTGGAAGTCTACATATTGCAGTTTTCATTTTAGATTCTTGATTATAATATACAAGAAAGCCTCCATGTAAATTTGTATTCTAAATTCTGCCTATTACAGTACTAGAAATTTCCATTTTCTACAAAAAAATAAGTAAATAAATAATTCCGCCTTATTTACTTCACTCCCCTGGATCCAATTTGTTTTAATTACATATGATGCAAATTTGTGAATTACTAAAAGATTCAATATCTATTATTAGATGTCAACAGAAATCCATTGGAATTTTTTGCCACTTGTACGCGCTAATTTCTCGACTGGGACTTACACAGAAAAAAAATATCAAATACAGTAAACTCCCGGTTATCCCCGGACCTCTCCTATTTCCATTTTTTTTTTTACTGCACAATAAATTAGGGAATCAACAAACATTTTTTAAATCTAGAATAAGGTAAACAATAAAAGAGGCACATTTAGCGACGTCCAAGTAGGGGGTTTTCGTGTTTCGACACGAAAAAACAAAAACAATTAACCGATTTTTTTTTTTGTTAAAAAGTAAGAAAATAAAGTAAAATAAAATAATTGGTTATAACATTACACAATTTTAAATCTTCTTCCTTCAATATTCTGGTAATTTTCTGGCGATTTTTTGAATTAAATTTCGCCAGAATATTACCAAAATATTGAAGAAAGAAGATTTAAAATGGTGTAATGTTAAATAAATAGAATGTCATAAGTTACAAAAATAATTGGTTATAATGTATATACTGCCATATTAATGTAAATAAAACATATTAAAAACATTTTTGTGTTGATTTTCGTCCTATTTCGGATTATCCGCGGAATTCGCTTATCCGTGGTTGCCGCGCCACCCAACTCCGCGGATAATCGGGAGTTTACTGTAAATAAGTTAGATCATCTCTTCTCCTGACGCTTGCATGTCAAGTTTAAAGAAGATCCATTCAGGGGTTTCAAAAGTTATCCTGTATGCACTAACATGGACTAATTGCCAAATTTGTCAAATTTGATTAAATTAACTAATTTGTCAAACAAATGTTAAATTAATAATAGCCTAAACAATAGAATAGAATTGTCTAAGTTCTAAAATACTAACTGGTTGAAGTGAGATTTCAATAATCTCTATTTTTGTAAAAAAAAAGTAAATGTGTAACATTGGCCATCGTTGTTTATTATTGACTGCGAAATAATCTTGAGTTACTTTACATCCACTGGAAGACGACATTAAAATGTTGTATCCACATTGAATACGTGCAGCTTTTATAACCAAATGATAAAGTGCAACTCTTTTTAGTGCCAATAAATATCAGTTTATTGCAGCATCTGTTAACATTTGTAACGGTTTTTTTTATTAATGATATATGACTTTTTTATTGTCACTGGCGTCTCAAAATAACGTTTAGATAAACGAAATTTAGATAAACTGAAATGCTTTCGCATTAAATAAATATTAAATGAAAGATTAAAAGCAAAACATTTACTTTAAATTTATCGGTAAATTTAGTTTTTTTTTTTTTGCTGCCTTAAGATTTGCAGTTTTCTTCCGACTTTATAGAGGAAAGCTTATTATTTACTGATATTTTTTTTTATATAGCTTCGATACTGTAATCATTCATTATAACTGTATACACTCAACTATTCGTCGCATAGCAGAGATTGACCATTCAGCACTTGCTACAGTCGTCGCGGCGAATGTTGAAACCGGAAACACATTATCATTAACTAATTTCTCCAGTATCAATGCCATAAGCTCCGCAGGAACTACCAATCTCAATTATCAAAAATAGGAAACATGAAAAATCTCACATACATCTTCTTGAAATCGACAAGCAATGTTAAGAATAATTTCCCTAGCTTGAATTTATGAGAACTTTTCTTCGTAGAAATGTTGAATGTGAAGCAGCGACCGCCATTTTCTCTTCTATTTGAATGTGACCGACCGGCCAGGAAAGGAAAATCTAATCTGCGTTACATTCTGGGAGTTTCAACTCTGGCCGCATTGATAACAAGTAGGGACTCAATTTTCAGGACTGATGGTGGAGATAAAAGTCTTCGGTCTCATATTTTAAATTCAATTACAAATTAGTATCGTGGTAGATTTAAAAAAAAAAAAACTTTAAGGAAATCTGCCCAGCCATTTTAGCGAAAATCAATTTAAGGGATCGTAGAGATAGCTACCAAAATAAATTGGACCCCCATAAGTGCCCTCGGAATACAAAATTTTACGGAAATCCGTTCCAGTCGTTTTAACGTGATATCAATACAAAGAAACAGATAAACGAAGAAGAAAAATATTCAAGAGAAATGTCAGTTTTTGAAGCTCAATCAATTATTTCCTTAAAAAAAAAAGTTATAAAAAAGTTCAGAAACGTAAGAAAATATATTATTAGCTGTCTTGTTTGTAACTTAATCCTAAAAAAAATTATTATAACCTTCTCAACGGATTAGTGAACAAATCCAAAATACAATCTCTGAGAATATTTATGTTGACAGTTGTAACTTCACGCTTCTCACGAGAAGTCATCGTGCGAACAATAACTTAACCACTTCCGTAAGATATTAGAAATGTAATATTGTCACTATCGTCAATCAGAAGTTTTGTATATTTGATTTATTTCATTACCTTATATTATCGTATGACGAAATCAGTATAATTTTAGTGGGGGGTAAGCTTCGTCCACAATGCAGCCGTCAAAGTTAATTGAAGCTTGGTGCACTCGGCCATAAGTCAATCTTTTAAATGATGCTTGAAATGAATTAAGTGAATATAATGAATGAACTAAATGAATTAAATGATTAACTTAAAAATATATCTGTACTATCCATTACTATATAGACATAAAATAACTTCATTTTAAACATGGAAATTTTAAGGGTTTTTTTTTTTTTTCTTTAATTCATTAATCGAAAATATTTAAATAATGACAGGTTTTTCCAAATAGTCGTAAGATATTTCTGGATTAAATCCAATTGAATCCAATTAAGCTAATACCAATACTATTTAGAGAAACCAATCGTTAATCTTCTTTTAAGTATTATCAATTGGTTACCACCGGATGCTAAAACCTGATCTAAATTTTATATGTGAAAATTTTCCTGTTTGGGTCCTTGGAAATGATGTCCAACAAGCGATATTCATCCTTTTTTTTAGCTAATCTACTAATTCCGCATGCTTTGATATCATTCAACTCAAACGGAATTAAATAACACAAGTAAACAATGCAGAATGAACAGTTATATTTTGTATTTTTTCAGAAAATGAAATAGAAAATTTATATTTTGTATTTAATTTTTTTATTAATTTAAAAATGAACTTTTCATTTTTGTGGTTTTTTTTGATTTCAGAAAAAGAAATATTAAGAATAATATTTTAAAGAAAATAAGCTTTAACTTCTTTCATGAAAAACTTCTTTGTAATAAATTTTTTTGATGACTTAGATTTAGGCTCGGTTTTTCCATTGCCTAGTGGTACTCAAGATCCTGGGGATCATTTTGAGGCTGAGACAAGGTGGAGAGTTAGAGACCGAAATATTCGTGCTCATATTTTAATTTGGACCATAAGTATCATACGAACGTTTACAGAAATCCGTCTAACTGTTTCAGCGATGAGTCAGTTCTTAGGAATGAGAACGTTGATCAAAATAAATGCACCTGTGCTTTAAGTTCGGCCATAAATGTCCTTAACATCAAATTTTATCGAGTATTTTAAAGTGATGAGCTTAAAAAAAAACAAATGGACAAAGAATGAAGAAAATATTCCAATGGAGTAAAAAAAAATTCTAAAACTAATTTTTTTTTATTTTAAAGATTTCAAAAAATAACAAAACAGTTCTCAGTTTTATAGCAAACACAAACCAAGTGACCCCTGTACAATGTACAATCTATCAAACGCTTGCTTTTTTATCACTACTATTGTGATTAATGACACTAATATTGATTGGCGCGCAAAACTTATTTATTGAAGCTGTTGTAATTCAAGGGTCAAGTACAATTTCCAACACTGCCTCCGCGATACGTAAATGCCATACAAATGGGCTTGCAGGAGAGCTATTCTGCCGCGCTTACGATAAACGCATCAACTAAGATTTTTGGCGAAATTAAGTTAAATATTTATTTGAAATCAGTAAAACAAGATCTACAACTTTCTCAAAGTGAAATTGCATGATTTGTTTTGGTACAACTTTCATGTTGGTATCTCTTGTAGTTCCGGAGATACAAACAATATAAAAATAAAAACTTTAAAGTCCCTTTTTACTTTACTTGATTAATTCAGTATGCAACGTTCACATTGAACTATTTCTCACAATTAAATTAGTGTCAATAAATATCAGTTTATTGCAGCATCTGTTAACATTTGTAACGGATATCTAAGGAGGGGAAAAATGCAGAAAAAAGAAAGCAAAATATTCTAAATCAAATCCAGAATCTATAGCTGGTGTCTTTAGGATATCCAAGCCTTTCAGAAATTTGAAGGAGTACTTTTGACAAAAGTCCGTTATTATATGCTTTTGTTTTGAATTGGCCATTAATCATAGGCTGATCCATTTCTAAGGCAACTATTTCTTAACCAAATTTATGTCCGTATCTTCTTACCCTTGGCTTTAGGAAGCACTAAATCCAATGCAATATATTTGATACCAATATTCCAGTTTTCAAATAACCATTTTACTATCAACAGTTTCATATCTTCCATTAGAGTTTCTATAGATTATTTCCTGCTAAATGTATTGTAATCATCTGCAAAAGATACATCATAGTTCCGGAATTCTCGTTGATAATCTAAGCTGAGCCTTTTATCTTCCAAGAAGCAGGTCAATCGATTCAAAAGAATTTCCGTTAATATACAACAAGTTTGGGAAGAAGAAACCACTACTGATTTTCGAAGCTTAACAAGTTACGTTTTCTTTTTATTTCTTTATTAAATCTGTTTTTTAATGTTTTCTGCAAACGGTCGCTTCGTACCGTTAAATTATTAGTTGCATTACTTAGGACCGGGACGCCTGCATAATACCACATCTCATGTAATGGACACCGGACATTCTTTAGATTTCGTCAAACCAATTGTTTTGGGGAAAGAAGCCAATCACAGCCCTAGGAAATTTAAAGAATCATTGTACATATTGGTCAGGAAACCATTCAATGAGCAGGCATCTATTGATATTATGAAATTGTACATTTGCATTCATAGTTAATTATTTATTTTTTTATATTATTATTATTATTATTATTATTATTATTAATTGTTTCTTTTTTTTTTTTGACAAGATATCTATTGATTTTGCAAAATTTTCATTGTAGATTTTATATTATATATATATATATATATATATATATATCCTTACCCTTAATATATCAACCGATTGCCTTTGACTTTGCTTTCATCAGGGATTTGAATTTATTTGGCTTTATTTCTTGATTGGTCAAAGCCTTCTTTCCTTTAATAAAATCGACTTGACCACTGTGCTGCGATTGACTCTTTTCAGTATAGATTGTAACTTTCTCCTGTTCCAAATCAGCCGTTGAAGAACAGTACTAAAATAGAATTCGAAACTGGTCCGGGATTTTAAATTGATTTTTGTGTTGTTTTTTGAAAAAAAAAATCGTTTCCATATTAGTATTATTCCGTAAAGTTTTTCTTTTTTTTTTAAACAAAAAGAACAGTTGTTTTAATCTATTTTCCAAAAGTAGGCTCGTCAACTCAGTCACCCTTTGTTCTTGTCCTAAAAACCTTTGAACCACCAGATGGATCTTCTTGAAACTTGGTATGCATATTATGAACGATCGAACATTAAAGTAATTATCAAATGGATTCTAAGAAAGAAACAAAAATTCCCCTAGCGAAGTATTTGAATTTAAGCAATGAATTTCTATGCAATTTCTGTTCATATCTCTTACACAATGAATGTTAAATCCTCTCTGTTAATTCACTGTAGCGATTTAACAATTTATAATAAAATTAATTCAATTTCGACAATTAAAGTTTGCGTATTTAAAAAAAATTGAAACATTTATGCTATTTATAAAAAACTTCAAAAAAAATTACAATACTTGAAATCTAATAACTTTTTAATCATATTATAGCTCATGCATGCATTAAGAAGATTAGTAAACGCATTGAAGTTGTGAGGCAAAGATGGAAATCTAATATTTCAGTTCTAATGTTTGTCGATGATAATTTTTATCACCTTCTCCCACTATTTTCTCAGCATGGACCCACATGAGAAAAAAATTTAAATGCAAAAGTTAGAACACACTTTTAAAACTTTTATAATGTTCTTCCGAAGATGCATCATTGGTTCAAAAGTGAAAGGGATGACCGAAGTAAACTGACTGAAATTTGTCAATTCCCTAGGGAAGTAGGCTAAGTAGTAGTTACAAATAAAAGAAACGCTTAGATATCTAAGTCATTAATTTTAATTTAATTGATAATTTTAAGATTTCCGTTATCTGTAAGACTAAATAATCATAAATTTTCGTCATTTAGTTCCTTTACGTATTTAAACATTGTTGACCTAAACTAATTCTTCGGAAGGGAAATTGATGAAAATAACTCAAGTTTTGACTAACGGACTTAACTATTATTAATTTTCGTAAGGCATTTATTAATTAGTTCATTAAGTGTTCGTTTTAATCAATCACAATCAATTTGAATTCATTATATCTTTTTGAGTAAACAAATTGAAAACACGAAAAATTAAATAATGAAAGGTGACAACCACCAAAGATTAATTTCCTGTCTACTTAAGTGTGATAGTGTGATAATAGAATATGAAAGGGAAGAAGCACACCTTGAAATAACAAATATATAATTAACTAAGAACCGGGAATCCATGAACGATACCCTTCGTCAGGCGATTTAAAATGACAAGTAAAACAAAACAAAATGTGACAAAGTTGTGTTCTTAAGAACCGCAGGCATGAGATTGTAACTGCTTTCTTGCAGGGGTGGCCTGGTGGAGATCAACGCCGGCGAGGGGTGTGGGACCGGGGATGATATCAGATGGAGAAGTGAGCAGTTCTTCTCCTCGACTTCCGAAATCTGCTTCATCCACTCCTCTCTCCCAAACTGTTTTTCCATCATTATCCAGGGGCTGTGCGCATGTATATGGATACAAAAACAAACATACAATATATATAAGTACACTCATATACATATTATATAGTCATTTTACAGGGTCACTTGGTTTATGACATACCTTATAAAAAAATGACTATCTTATACAATTACCTTTTCTTTTACTCTTAGTAAACGCTTTAGTTATATTGTATCTAATTTATTAAATTATATTTATTTATCTAATTATATTGTATCGTTTATATATTTTAACCCACTGACCATTAAACTGCTTAGAAGTATCACAATTGCATCGTGTTTGAACTCTTTTTGCAAGGAATGATATGTAGAATTTAATAATTGTAATAAAAATTAAACAAAAGGTAACAGTTTAAAAAAATAGTTTTGTAGAAAAAGGCCAATAGATGATTCAGGGAAGACCCATTGCCGACAGATAATACGGGCGCGCATGTGATTGTTTGTGGGCGTGGCGGTGCGAGGATGGCTTAATCGTCCAGGGCTCATTCCTTTGGACAGAGTACAGTACACTTTCATAGACTACATTTTCCTACTTTACTCGTTGTCCAGAAAGTAGATGGAGATAGTGACTGAAAATGGGGTAGAAAAATACAATAGAATTGAAACGATGATATCGACCAAAGCTTTTCATTCCTTTTAACCAGATAATTTACACCATTTTTGATCTAATTTAAAGTAAGAAGTTTAATATTTAGAACAAGAAGTTCGAATGATTTTTTCAAAAAAATGTAAATAATTAAAATAAAATGAAAATAAAAATTTTACTGTTTTTATACTAATACGGATTTTGTAATCTAAAATAAACGTGACTTTTAGGTTTTTATCATTAACAAAACATTTTTTATAAAGTTATAAAAATGACATAAACGGCCTAAACATATGCGCATTTGTTGAAAACAATCAGCATAAAATTTTCTGAAGAAAACTGAAATATGTCCGCATTATTAACGTAGCTGTTTAGATAGGATCACTTTCAATCATAGAAAATCACGCGCAAAGGATTTAGTAAAGGATTAATATTCACTATTTAAGACAATGAAATAATAATAGAAATAGGATAGAAATTCATTATTTATATTTTCTACTGTAATTTTTGTAGCTTTAGATTTCTGATTTCTCGACAAAAGATTTAAAAAAAAATACTTCAAATGTAAAACATGTCCAACAAGTTTCAAGATGATCCGCTTCAGGGGTTTAAAAACTATTAGAAAAAACACTCCCATACACACCGACTTTTTTGATGAGTCTCACTTTCTTATTTAAAAAAAATAAACCATAAACAAATAACCAAAGACAAATAAATAAATAAATCTTAAGGAGCATTTTAAGGAAAAGTTTGTTTAAAATTGATTCAAGAATTTCTTGTTTTTTTTTGTTTTTTTTTTTCTTATTAATCCTGAAATAGTTTATGTGACCAATGCATTACAGATATAAGTAATATTGATTGTGTTTATTTTTATTTTATTTCCATTTTCTGAACACCCTGAAATGTGTTAGCTGGTAAGCTAGGCTGATGAGTATCTGAAAGGTAGAAATAGCTGTTGAAGATAAAAAAAAAATCAAAAGCTTTATTGTCATTCTTATTATTTTGCAAAAATTATGCGATTGATTTTATTCTCATCTTTAAACGCATTATAAATCGTTTTATCTTGAAAACAGTGTCTATATCTTACGTAGAAATACCTTTTTCAAATTACCGAATGAAAACTAATACAAGTGGAATTTATATCTTTTTTCTCATCTCGCCATTTGACGCGAGGGTACCTATAACAGGTAATCTCTTAAACCCATGTGTTCAGAAAGTAATCAAGCAAGGAGAGTCCGAGAAAGGTCAGAGGCGTAATATATCCGGAACTAAAAGGCTTGTATAGTTATACGCATTTGGGGAGACCTTAGTTCAAGTCTCTTTGACAGAACGAGATCCAAGTGCTCGCCCCTCATCTCATTTCGCCGCTCCGAGGAGCTTCTCTCTTTCTCTCACAGCTCTTTCTTTGGCGAAAATGTGTTTCGTGAACGCAAGGCCAGTTTCTTCCGTACGAGGCTCCCATTTGTCGGCTTAAAATTGCGCCGACGTGGATGGCTCCCGCGGGAACAATTGTTCCAGTACCTCACAACAAATGAAAAATTCCTGTGCTGCTTCACCGGCACACATATTCAATCAAAAATGACTACCTTTTCCATTTTCTATACTTTTTTCAAAATAAAAACAGAGCAGACAGCTCTGGACCCAAAGCTTCTTGAGAATAGAACATCAATTCTAATAAAGCTAATTGAAACGGAGACGTTCTTTGAAGGTTGTGTATTTGTTTTGTTTTTGCTTCTTGTTTTCTTTTTTTGAGAACCCAAGAAACTCAACGGGGAAAAGGCTTTGCTGCTAACAGCCTGGGAACGAGGTTACATCGGTAGCTAGGGAGAAGGATGGGTCTCAATTAGGGTCGTAGTCATCACGTGACGATGGCTGCTCTTCCGAACACGACCGAATGTCTGCAGTTAATGGGCGAAAACAGACGAAAGAATGTCTCCACTACAAAAAGAGAAAGTTTTCTTGGAGCGCTAATAGGGAGTAAGCAAATGAAGCAAACACGCTTGTAAAGGAATCTGCCTCGTGCATTTGCTAGACAAAAAGAATTTCGGAGACTCTTAATTCAATTGCGAGTTAATCAATACGACGTCAAAAAGAAAGATCTACAGACAAAGGAAAATATTGCCTTACAGCATCGGTTGGGAAAAAAGTATTTGCTGGAATTGGGAATTCGTTTAGCTGACATCCTACCCAAGGCAGTAACAAAAATTTAAAAATCTTTCATGTAATGTTTATTATAAACAAAAAAAAATTAAAAGAACATAAAGCCAACTCTCTTAAAACTTTGCATTGTTTTCGTAAATTTTTAAAGTCGTAAAGAAATGCTGTGTTTTCTTTTTTAATTGTTTTTTAGACAATTTATTTTTCATTTTCTGAAAAACAAAAATTTTAACTCCGGAAAAACTTACTTCTGTTGCCTGAATCCAAGTGATTTTAATCAATTTGCGCGTACAGTAAGAGCCTATTAAGAAATCCATAGTAATCCACATTATTGGGCATCGCTAAAACATCGGCCTCTCACCTTTGCAGACTAAGGTTCGGTTCGGCTGTAGGTTTTGTGGATGATCCGCGCTGGGCAGGTTTTCTGCCGGTTCTCCCGTTTCTCCTGCACTACATCCACCATTCTTCCTCAATCTTTCTCTCCTTCTTTCCGTGGGGATAGCACAATAGACCAAAGGTCACGATCAAAATTTTCTAAAAAGTTACTTAAATCCTCGTTACTTAAAATGTTAAAAGTTCAGTAATTTTAGTCACATGAAACCACAAGCAAAAGTATTAGCTAAAAGGGTTAAAATCCATTATTTCAATTATCGACAGAAATCCATTGGTTTTCTCTTAATGCTTTTTCTATGGGGAATTAACTTTTAAGCGTTAATTTCTCGAGAAGGACCCACATGGAAAAGATTTCCAAAATAAAAGTTAGCCCGACTTTACTATTAGACAAACAATCCAAATTTCAAGAAGATGCATTCAGAATTCTTTAAGTTTTTAATGGGAGAAGAGAAAACTGGTTGGTTTGCATCTAAATAAAGATCAGGAGAAGCCATTTGAGTGAAGCTGATACCCTGGGACAGCTGTTTCGAGCTTATTAGGCTCTCTTTACCCAGGGCTCTTTTCAGCAAAAACTCAAGAAATACGTGAGCTTTTGCTGGCTGGCCAGCCCTGGCTGAAGAGAACCAAATAAACTCAAAACAGCTGTCCCAGGGTCTCAGCTTGACTCAAAATCATTCACGATTCGTTTTCTTCTCCTTTTACCTATTAGGGTTTTTTATTTATTCAT
This sequence comes from Thereuonema tuberculata, assembly GCA_023159025.1. Taxonomy (NCBI): domain Eukaryota; kingdom Metazoa; phylum Arthropoda; class Chilopoda; order Scutigeromorpha; family Scutigeridae; genus Thereuonema; species Thereuonema tuberculata. Next base: position 4,761,257 of record JAFIDM010004315.1, on the reverse strand, counting down.
TTTCCTTTATTGTTTTGTGATCAAATTCCTTTTGTGGTGAGCGGTTAGCTACCTAAGGATTTGAATTCCACATTTTTGTTCTTGTTTTTATTTTCTTTAACTTTAGTTTCTGAAAGGCCACTTGCCATATTAAGAACATCTAAATGAAGAATAGAATCAGATAAGCTGCTAACTTAGTTATTGATTTTTAACTAAAAATAATAATTTTGATGTAATTATCATAATTATCATCAAAACTAGGCAATCAGATGCCCATTGCCTGATTTGAGTTGCCCAAAGTTTAGAAACAAAAAGCAGCGAATTTTCACGGCAATTAATTGTTTTCCGAAAACCACAACATAAATCGTTTTCCTTCTCTTTGGACTTTGATGGATGAACTCAATTCTTGCAATGAAAGATTTCTTTTTCTGTTGCAAGCGCAGATTACAAACTGAAAGTAAGTTGTTGCTCGGAGACTCCCATGGAAATCGTCATTAGGTCCAGTGTTTGGTTTATCTTGTGCTTTTATAAACGATTCTTGAATCCAGAAGGATTTTTAGTCTTCTTTTCAAAGAAACTGGAGCTTGTGACCTTTCACTTTATACCTTAATACGTTTCTCCCCCTCTCCTAATTATTTTTGAAACTCTGGACGGATCTTCTTCAAATTTAGTATGCATATTTAAGGAGTAGAGACGATTTACCTTTTATAGTTGAAATCAATCAAAATTGTTGAAAAATTGGCGACAAAATTTATCTCGAAAACCATTGGAATTTAAACAATGGATTTTTGGATTGTTTCTACAAAAACTTCATTCCTTTAAACAATGAATTTTAAGCCCATTTTTATCTAATCCTTTCATTAGCGTTTTGAAATGATTAATGTAAATTCGTTTTCCACAAATTATTTAAGTAATACGGATTTATACATTTATTTACATTCGTAAAATGTAAAATTTGGGCTGTTTAGTGGAGATTAAAAATTGAAAATAAATTGGAATTTGAAAATTTCATTTGTGTTATTTTCACGACTTCAAGAAGAAATAAAAATTTCAAGAAATCACATTTTAAAACTTCCTACAGCGACTAATCTATCTTCAAAATAATATAGATTGAAATATAAAAATAACGTAACATCATCAATCTATTTTTAAAAGGAATTAAAAGCTAAAACTCCCTAAAAAGAACTTGAAGCCTACTTTTCCTAAAATATTGAGTTTTGTTTTGTATTATTCTCACTTTGTTTAAAAACAGATATCTGCTGATTATAAACAAATTTTCTTTTATTTGTAAAATAGATATCCTAATAGCTAACATCCACTTAAGTTGTCTGAATCCAATTAATTTTAAACATTATTACCGACCGGTAAACATCAGTAGTTTAAGTCTCCTCGTACAACTCTTATAAAAAAATAAATAGTTGTAACTGTATTTAAATTATCAAAACAAATCACTTCATTCCTTTCATCATATTTAAAATGGCAACAGATACAAAGATACTTCTTTATCAAACATAAATATTCCATATTGGGAAACAAGAATATTAACTTGCACTTTTCAATACATCATCGTTCTATTGTTCACGACATTCTCTTACATTGTTTACAAATCGTACTACACAACACATTTATGAATTTTAAGCATTTTGATATATCTAATCTGCTCTACATTCATTGTTATAGCGGTCATTAATTTTGTTGTTTTAAGTAATTTGTTTGTTTGTTTCTGGTATGTTGTAGTTACAATATTTTCTTCATTATTATTATTTTTTTTTATTATTATAGTAAGCACAGAAAAAAAATGAATGACTATAAAAGGAAAACAAAGAATCACTTAGTTGATCCTGGAACTCGTTGCTGAGAAAGCAATATGGCGGCGTCATAAGAACAGGTTACTGTAAGGCCTGCACAGCAAGGCTAAAGATATAATTTGGAACGTTTTCTACTAGTTTAAGAGTAAGGTTGTTGGAATATGTATTTCTAATCAACTACGAAGACCGGTTATTGCTACAAATTTGTCTTATTTGACGGTGAAGAAAATCCTATGATCGAGCGGCTATCGACTGGATCCTGTCAGTTTTCTTCGTCCACGCATTTTATTTTCCACGTCCGAAGAATTTTGGATATGGATGATATTTATAAAAAACTTGAATTATATAAAAATAATAACAGGTATATCGATGCCTTAAAGATCGAAAGACTAAAAAAAAACAAAAATCTTGATCTCTTCTACTTCGCAGAAAAATAGAAATTATTTACGATGTTTTGCGCTAGAAATCACTGAGAATGCATGGAAATAGTAATCCATAAGGCATGGTTTTTTTTTTGCAACTGTCGTAGATAAATTAGTAAATGGATTATTATCCTTTTTTTAGAGACCGATGAAAATCCATTTCGCTTGCTTTTCTGTAACTATGTGATCTCTCAAAATTCTCGACAAGGCCCATGTGATGAGTTTCATTTTCCTAGAGAAGTTGTTTAAGAACAAAAAATTCTAATATTATTAAATTTATGTAAGGCTTAATATTCATCTGAAGACGAGCTCTCGAGTTCATCCAGCCCCGGGTTACTTTCCTTGGAGTGAAAAATGGAAGGCCATTGGTCTGGACATTCAATATCATCATCTCCGATGTCTGTAGACCATTTACCACAAACTGCACAGTTTCTCTCGATTAGATCACAATAGCAATGATTAAGGTAAGAAATGAATTATTAAGGAAACCCAACAGAAATAAAGCTTGTGTCAACATCATCGTTCGCCACCTAACAATCTCCCAGAGAAATTGCAAGTCCCGATCGGGCACTGAAATGTCGGAGTCTTTGCCAATGCGACGAGTCACTGGAGGCTCAAAATGGAAATACCCATACCTATCTACTATTCAAAAGTTTCCACTTTAAATAAAGAAATTTAAGGAACACCTACTACAGAGAATCCTCTACTTTGTACATTTACATTCGCAGTCAACGTGAAAGAAATTCTAATCAAAGCCGCGACCGAAAAGGAGAAGCTGAGAGGAAAACAAAGTCAACAACGAAAACTTCAATGGAAAACGACGAATATAACATGTGACTAGAGCAAAACAGTAACATTCAAATCTATCCTTTGAAGTTTCTATCTTTGTGGATAGCATCATAAACATTATTTTCATTTTTTTTTAAGTATATAGTAGGCTGTTCTCACCCAAATATTTTTTAGAAAGATTTTGTTTGCATTCCTAACTCAAAGAGATGGGGTTTTTTTAACCTTTCATTCTTCTTGTATTCAGTTTAGAGTTTCTGTTGACTATCTGTGCAACAAATCCTCTTACTGCACTTTTTGAACATTTACGTAGAGCTTCTTACGTAAAGCTCTTTAGAGCTTTCTTAATTTCAGCCATTCTGATTTGTTATTCCAATCTCGTTTTATATTACATAACATCAATTATTCTTTGTATGATCTATATTCCGTTTATTTCTGCTGGTCAATGTCCATGTCTTTGCTCCATTCAAACGACTGATAAATCACAATGATTATATATTTTCCTTTTTAAACGTAGTATTGGGTTACTTCAGCCAAAAGTACTCAATGTAAGATGCATAAGTCTAAACTATACTGGCAGGAGTGGGAAATACCATGAAGGAATCCGGTAAGGTGAAGCAAAACGTGATCAAGACGTTTCACAGTACCTACATATTAAATGAGTATTGCTTGACCTAGCGGGTAGCTTCTGAGTAGTCGTGTGGAATCAGTTGCTTTCATAGTCGCGTATTCTGTCTCGCCATGAATTTCGCCGTTATGGTTGCAATTCATCTCTGTTAAACTTATTTCACCATTTTCGCCACTGCCCATGCAGGAGAATTATTGTTATCAATGGGAAATCTTTCTGTAAGGCAATCCAGTCTAGGACAATCGGAAAACAATGCAAATTCAGTCATGACGTGTCTCTAAATCCGCATAGTTATAAGCCATCAATCCGTCAGGACACAAAAAGGAGCTGTTAAAATATTTATAAAAGGCGGTGCCCATTCTCGAGTATGAATTGAAAGGGTCCCCGTACAATGACTTTTATACGAATTACTGTTAGGCAGATTCTTCTCTTAATCTTACTTTTAATAAGGAAAAATTATTCGATGTTGTTCCAGGCTAGATAATTTTTCTCATAAGCAAAAATTTTGGTTTCTGCAGAACTCATTCTATGCTGAAGATACCAATAGTGAATTGGTTCTTGTTGATTATTTGGTTGACATTTATCATTCTTAGGCTAAATTAAACCAGGTTTTAGTAAAGTTGATATTTCACCTACATAAATGCATTTTGCTGGCGTCATGCTGTTTCGTATTTAATTAATTTATTGTTTCTTACCTCTATTGTAACCAGCTACATAACTAAATGTTTGAAAATGAAAATTAATCCAACTGAAATGTCAACATCTTATTATGGTTAATACCCATAATGACATAACCTGCCAGTTTTAGGTAAATGCATTGAGAGGATGGCAGTCGATTTGCTACACCGAGCTCAATGAATAGTATAATGACCTATCAAATTCCAAAAGCCTCCAACCGCACAAAATTAAGCTCATATTAATCTTGGAAAATCAAATTTAATAACTCTGTAGCCCTAATGTGCGATGTTAATGAAAACAATCGGTTTAACGTAAATAAATTGGAGATTATCTGGGATTTTTGCTGCAGTCCAAAGGATCACCGCATTATTTGAAAAGCGGTATTAAAGCAATAACAAGAATAATTGGATTATTTCCATGAAATTAAACAATATTTTACTGATAAAAAATAAAATAAAATTCATCAACCCAAATATCGTTTTATTCTGCTTTAAAATCAAATTAATGATGAAGTTTTAAAAAAGGCCAGACACAAAAATTAAAAAACATGAAAACATTAAAATCACGACCGGGTTTCAATCGCACCTGGCGATCTTTTTCAAGTGAAGTAGACTTTTTAATAATTATGTGTCTGACCTTTATTAAAACTTTACAACAAATTTCACACAATGTAAAAATTCTACGTATAAAAATTAACTTAAGTTATCAAGAAATGAAATTATTCTGTAAAACTTTAAAGCAAGATACAAAATTTGTTGAGAACGTTCAATGGTTCTTTATTCAACAATGAGTCATTGCAATCTTAATTACTTTTGGCTTCGGAACCAATGACGCTTCAGAACTTGCAAAGACGAAGCGACGACGAAATTATCATTACACACCCTCCTCAACTAATGTAGGCCAGGTCTGAAGCTGCATAGGAAGTCTATAGGAATTTTAAAAAAATCGGGATTGTGTTTGTATAATTTATTGTTAACAATAACTGGTGGAAAGCATGTATCTCATGGAGAAGCAAAAGACGAGCCAACTCATAATTTATTTTTTAAAATAATTTTTTATATTTTATATTTCTTTAATATAATATCTTTGTGACACATTATTATTGTAGCTTTCTGCTTCTATCGCATGATTGCCATGATATCTTAACATATCAGCCTCTCATCGCTGCGTATCGGAAGTACACAAGTGGATATCGGAAAAACCATGTGGATATCAGCCGCACTGGGCAAGTTTTCTCGGGATTCTCCCGTTTCCCCTGCTATGCTTCCACCATTCGTTCTTCAGCATTCTCCCAGTCTGTCCTCCTTTTCTTGGAGTCAGCACAATAGATCTAAATTCGCTCAACTCGGCTTCTCTATCATCCATATTCAAACACGTTTAGTATAGGCTATAATATTTGTTTTATCTAGGGTTTTACTTTATTTAAGTCGGGGAGTGCCTGTAATATTAATGAATATTAATCCTTTCAGCTTCTCATCAAATATTCTAGTGCGAGGGTTAATTTATTAATTATTATAATATTAATTTATTTATATTTATTTTATACTTCGCACTAAAAAATTGATTAAAGTTCATCTGCTTTCGATAACCTTTCGATGAAAAGGAAAGCAATAACTTTGATTTCATTAAATATATATTTGTTCTTTGCTTGTATCATGGTTCGGATCTTTATTGCTCCAGCTATGTTATGTGTATTTCATATGTTAATGAATCAAAATCTCACCATTTCTTACTTTGGGAGTAAAGGCGAGTGGGCGTCCTATTGTAGTCTCGTTGATCGGTGGAGCCTACACCTCCCGCGGACTCTAGGGGAATGCATTTATGTTTACTTTAATACTGATTAATATATCGGAATATTAACAGATAGAAAAGCGTTGGATTTCTATCCTATGAAATTTTTGTCGACTTAAAACATGCAAATTTCGCGAGAAGGACCATTTAATGAAGATTGCAAATGTAGAATGTAGTCTTCGAGTGTGCATACCAAATCTCAAGAAGATCCATCTAGAAATTCAATCATTTATTTGAATTGTCATTTATTAGAAGACGTAGGGAAAACATACACAGACTGATTTAATGAGTCATTTTTCTGTTGGAAAGTAAGGCTAAAAATACAATTGACAAAGCTTTGACATTTCTTTTACCCACTTGTTGCTTAACTTTTTTAAAAACTGTCAATCGTCTAAAATTGGCAACAGCTTCAAATAATCAAACAGTTCCAAATGAAGGGAATCTAAACCTATCTGTGCTAGCGAAGATCCAAACAGATGGCAAATTAGACAAGTCAGAGCTGCCTAATGAAGGTGATACAGTAAATCACCTGCTGGTTTGTTGATTTAATCGCTTAAAGAGACACAACTGATTAGATGGCCTGAAGATTAAACATGGTAAAGCCTCGTTCAAATATAAACAGGCATCAGATAGAGAATAATTACTATACATTCCCTGACAAAAACAAAATTAAGTCGTGTTATTTTTCTGCCCGGAGCGAACGAAACATGTTTTCCTAGTTTCCAATAAATATTGAAAAATCAGCACTAGATGACAAAAAAACTCACAAAAACAACATCATCATTAAAAGCGAATCATTGATTTCTGATAACACAGTAATCCTGTTAGTAATCCAATAATTTGAGTGCGATTTTATATGAATAAAATTGTCAGATTTAAGCAATTGAAATAATTACGGATTTAATTTTCTTTTTCAGATATTGAAAAATGTCTATTGTTTTCATTAGACAAATATTATAATTTAAATGTAATTTTATGACATTTTCACGAGCATAAAAAATATAGCAAAAAAAAAAATTAAGACAATCTCTAAACGAACATAAGCTTTAAAGTTTTTGAAAGAACTTAACTTTCAGTAAAATGTACTTACATTTTCTTTCTCATTTTTTCTGGTTGAAACTGAATTTGTATAATCAAAAAATACAAAAAAACAGGAAATAAATTTTAATTAATTTATATGAAATTTGTCTAAAAAAACATTAGAATCAGTTTAAGTTATATTTTCGTTAATTATATACAAAAGAACACCACTTATTTCCTATTTCATTAGAATTACGATGACTACACAGGATATTCTAATAAACTAACAATGAAGTTTTTTAAACATATTCTTATTGATTTAACAACAACTTGGGTAAATCTTCTTGAATTCTTTATATGTTTGAATTGCTTTATAAATAAGAAATTCTAGAAAGAACTTAAAGCTCATTAAAACTCGAGACCAATATTCAATCTGACATCTCAAGACAAGCTCTTTTTCATGCTTATTAGGCGATCATCAGTTGGGTCAGAATGAACATTGCAGGTCTCATAACGGAGGTGAATTTGAAGTTCAGTGGGAAAGGTAATGGAACCTCCATGAATATAAACTAAAAACATAAAAACACATTAAAAATAAAAGAAAAAGAAATTTCCTGTGCTGGAAGAATTTCTTATGCGCATCAAAATAAAGAAAAAGCGCCTAAAAGATATGTAAACACATTAAAATTAAATGCGTTCACTGAACTTAAATGAAACTGCACTTAAAGCTCACTTTCATTAAAATTCCTTAATATTTTTTTTTTAAATCGTGAAAACGAAGCAAACGCACAGTCTACTACATTTATTTTAAGTTACAATATCTGCTAAACACATTTTTTTTCTTAAGAAATTAATGAAATCCACCGTCGATTAGTTTTATTCATTAATTATTTTATTAATTACTCCCGTTCTAATTAAAGGAGTAACTAAAAGCATTAATGCCCATATTGGACTCGCCTCGGTTCGGTTCGTATGAGATGGTTAACATTTTTCAAAATCGGGGAGAGCAGGTTCTTTGAAACATTACCAGATGCAGTCGAGTCCAACATCAACCAGGCAATAGTTGCCAAGTATAGTTTAATTCCAGAAACCAACTAAATGTGACATTTAAAATAGTTGAGCACGATGTGTAAGAAAAAAAATTATCACCTTTTCACAAAATTTTTGTTCGTTTTATTTCACGCGAACTCATTATTCGACGTGAACATGTTTCTTCTTTGTTGTCCATCTGTCTGTACAACATCACGCTAAAACGTTTGATCGGATTTCAATAGAATTTGTACATTGATTATTAACTTTTATCTATCCTTCGTTCGCTCAATAAAGACTCGGAAATACCTCTCTAAAACGATTGGATTGATTTCATTAATACTTTGCGCCATTTATTGATGGTCTAATTTAAAATAAGAATATGATTACTGTGGTCTCCAGTGTGGAATTTCTGAATTCTTCCCCTCGCTCCACGTTCATTCTCTCTCTAACGATAGATAGCGTTTTCTAAGCTAATTTATATTCACCAAGCTTACGTATTTTTGGGCTTTAATATTTATCAAGGTTATTAGAAGAAATCACAGACTGAGAATAAAAAAAAAGCCGATCAGTTTCTCAGTGGTGTTCTAATGGAAGACGTTGATGCATGTTTCAATTTCCACTTGAAAGACCTCCTAAGTTTTTTTCTAATGCAACTGATGGATTTGCTGCTGCTCAGCAGTGACAGGGAAGTTCAGCAGAGAAACGTTATTTCTAAGGAATGCTGAGAATTACCAGCCTCGTCTTCGTTAAGTTACTCAAATGAAGTGGTTTTGATGTAGTTAATAGCAAAGTGAAATAATAATAATAATAATAAATAGACACTACATCAAGGTGAATGAAAGCAAGGAGAGACTCGCAATAAGATACGTCCATTACTGACGTCAAATGATATTTATACATTTATTATAATCTCAATTTTAATTACAGTTTTTAAAAATAAAAATTAAAGAAGATGAATTATAATCAATTATCTTTGTAATTCATGCAATTAGAAGTAATTTTTATTTTCTACTCTTTTCCAATAACCGTCCATTCGTAGCAAAGAGGCTTAATGGGTTAGAATATTTTTGGGATAGAATTCAGAAGATGTTTTCCTTTCTTTAGTTTTTCTTTGTCACTTTCTTGAAGGTAAACAGCTTTCATCTATCAAATATCTATGGAAACTCGACAAAACAGTCAACACTAATTGTCTGTTAATGAGGTCGAAAACATAAATGCTCATGTCCTGAACGTTGGATTAAAAAAAAAAGTTCCACCCAATGTATGCCATTAATTAAATGTACTATTAATAGTGTTTATTATTTAGTATTCCTTAGTAATTAAAATCTCTGAAAATAAACACAACATGAAGTTCCTTCAAATTTTTTGGAAATCCACTTCCATTTAAATTTTCATTTTACAAATTATGACATTTCTCTGATGAAAAGCCTCCTTTTTTTATTTTCTTGTTACCCATCATCGCTTCGCACCGGAAGCACTTTTGTTTTATTTTGAACAAAATAAGCATTTTATTTATTTCCCCCTTTCTCCCCCCTAAAGCAAAATAGCCTACATCAAATAAATTAAAACTAAACTTCATTTGTAACAGTCGAAAATTTGTTGGGAACCCGCGTGCGAATTGTTGCGAAATTCAATTGTTGGTACGCTAGCACGCGAACACAGTTTTAATAACAGATGTAATATCTGTTAAATGCAAGTAGAAGAGATTTTTTTTCAGCTTTCTGAAACAAAAAATTAATAAACCACAAAATTTAAGTTGTCTCAGTTAAAGTAAAAAAATACTCTTCGTCATATATTAAATATATTCCTTAATTCAAATAACTTTAATAAATTGGATTCAGAAAACTTAAGTTTTATGGATTAATAATATTATTGTGAAGAGGATTTAAGCGGATTATCATTTGCTTAAGAAATTGATCGAAATCCAATGTTTCGATTCTCACGCTTTTCTATGGAAATTTCTCGACAAGAACCTAACGGAAAAAAGTGAAATATAAACGTTAAAATGTGTATTTGAACAGTCTAAGATTCCAGAAGATTCATACAGTGGATCAAAATAATTAAAGCGATACGCACAAAGATTGTTTGATTTCACTTTCATACGGCATAGACTAAAAATAATATGTATCAATTTATTAAATACCAATAATAATCACGGGAAATAGAACTATCTGACCTCTTCATCTTTAAGGCTGTATTTTTATCTGCTCATTATCTTCTTTAAGTCGTTAATTTATTATTATTTTTTTATGTACAATTTCCTTCTTTTGAGGAATATCCAATTAAAAACTTTGTCTAACTGTATAAAATTTTTAGGTGAGTCTTTTAATAGCGCCGCAGTTTTAATGAAATGCATGAATGTTCCCTCCCTCCTTTTAATTCTTCCAAGCTTCTGCAATGAAAATAAGCCTGTTCGTGGCCTCGTTACTTACAATTAGGCAGACAAATGCCATCACTTCTACTAAACGAAATCCGATGGCTAAAACCTCACTCGAAATAAAAGATAGACTGCACGCAGTGCGAAGAAGAAATCGATTCGGAGTTTTTCCTGTTTTTCACGTCACGCCTTATGGTGATTCGTATCTCAGTGAAACGATTTCTCAAGTGTAAGAGCCTCAGATAAATCATCAGAAATGATGATGAGAAAAACAGGAGATAAGTTATTTCAATCACTGTTTTATCGATATTGGTAAGACTCTTGAGGTATCGAATAGAAAAAAAAAGGGACGGCAAAATAAAGTAAGAACTGAAGTTGTGAAAAGTAATTTTTAAAATCTGTTGTCTTCAGGCCATTAATCATACAGACACAATCCGCATTTAAACAGATAGACTCCTCATTTGGATGAAAAAAAATATCAAAGTTCATGCTCTGTCCTTTTCCAAAACGAAAAAAATGTTCTTTAACGTTTCAAACAGCTTATGGTATTAACGGAATAAATAATTCACAATATTGAAATCTCTGGTATCATTACAATATATCGGCCCTGTGGCCCTCGACACTTCTTCAAGAATTCACATACATCACGAACATCCATATCTTCGTTTAAACTCCGATAATATTTGGGGAAAAGTTTTAAGCTACTGTTCATTTTATAAATGTTACTTTTTTACCCTACATCGTTGTAATAAGTTATAAGAAAAGAAAATTATAGTTGATGTCAACTTCCGAATAAACATCTGGTAAAAGCAACGAATTCAAACAGAGTCCAAACTTCATCAGCTTAAATTTTTCAACTGTTTGAAATAATGTTACTCATTATCAGGATAATTCAATTTTACGAAAGTATTGTTATTGTGTCTTTTTTGACGTAACCAGCTATAGGTCGAATTTGTTCCAAATTCATATCATATTGAGAAATATTTTTGATTTGAGAAGTTCCTAAAGGAAACATTGATATATTGTTGATGTAGGCTGTAAGATAAGATACATAACGTTAATGTAAGATAATTTTTTTTTTGCAGATGTTTACCTTTATTGTGCAAATATTTTTGCAACTGATTGTATAAACTGTTGACTTCTTAGAACAAAAAATATCGATATGACGATAACTACTGCACAGAAGGTAAGATCAATGGGATCAGAAAGTGTTGGTCATTCTAAAGAAAAAGTTTATATAAGTATGTGCCCTATCCTCGAGCTACTTACATAGCGCAATTATTGATCAAGAGACATTACGCGTTGTTTCTATTATTAATTGTTCAAGTGACAAATCTTTTATAGCTTATAATAATTTTTAGAAATTCACCGTCAACATCAATGTACTTTGGAACTTTGATCTAACATTAAGCAGCTATTACGGAGGGAGAAAGGACAATATTGCTTTCCAAATTCAAAATACATTTCCGAATCGTTCGGAATAGGATGTACGTTCATATAAACTCTCTCCCTCTCTTAGAATTACCAATACTGGGACCTTTACTGACTATTTTGGGAAGGTTTATCTTCAAATCTGTTATCCTGGCAATTGGGGCTTTGCTCTGCTAACTCATCATTAGAATACAGAGATTGCAGATGATTAGGCGTATTTTAATTGACATTTTATCCAAGGTAGGTTAGTTTGTTGTAGAGAAATTAGCGCCAGAAGAGGACAAAAATTCCCAGAGAAATTCATTAGGAAAAAAATAATGGATTGCTTTGTACTTCTTAAACAATTAAGTCATTTACCTAATCCTTTAATTTGTGCACGATTTGTTACAATTAAAATTAATCGGAAATATTTCGCTAAATAATATGAATTTAATTAATTTTTTGTCGGAAAAAAAATCTGCTATATTCAGCAAATATCACAATTGAAAAATATAAGCTTTTCGTTTTTCCCGTTTTACATGTTTTAAAGAAATAGGGAAAAAATTTAAGATAACTATTTTAAGGCAAATAGACTTTTATATTATCTCACGAACATTGAAAATTTAATTTTCATTTATTCCAGTTTTCTTTCTTTAACTTCGTTTTCCTTTATACATAAATTTAATTCCATCAATTAATGATGCCATTACAACAGAATATCTTTTTTAAATTTTAAACTTTATCGCATAACTTACTAAACGATCTGTTCATAATTATTTATTAAATACAATGTCAAAAAAAATATTGTCAATAATCATCACTGCTAGTGCTTGCGAATGTGGATCTTAAGTGAAATTTGCCTAAAATTTACGGTAAAACAATAAAAAAACAAACTTACATAGGAAAGCACAAGAAGGAACTCGATCCGTTTATGAACTACAAGACTACACTGGCCCAACATTGGAAATCTTTTATCGTTTGGTAATCTACTGTGAAATGTAGATTGAACTCCGATTTCCGTTCTAAAATATGTAGTTTTCAACTTATCTGTACCAGATTCAAACGAAGAATGGTCACGCATGTGTCGACAGTAAATTGTCTTCTAATGTTTTTTTTCTCCGTTCTTTTCAGATAACTCTCTTAGGATAACTCTCTTAGGATATACCTTAGGATAACTCTCGACTCTCTTTTGAGCTAAATTTCCTTGCACGAGTCCAAATGTCAAAACGTATATCAATAAGAAATTTCAGAAACTTAACTATTTTTCTTACTTTTTTAGCTATTTTTCTTAAAATGTGATTCGTAAAATTCCCTTATTTAATTTTTGTGTTTTTAAAAGTTTTAGATACGACAAAAACGCCTACGTTTATTTTCCAATTTCTAATATCTGGTGTTGCAAAACAGTGCAAAATTAATTTCTTTTCAGAAAATGCAAACTAAGTCCTCAGTATTTAAGTTGTCGAAATAGGCTTCACTTTAATCATCAAACCACGCAGTGAATAATGGATTAACTAAAAAAGGATTAAAATCCATTGCCTAAAAAAAGGGAAATATTAATAGATACAGGATAGAAATCCTTTACTTAGATTTTAGCGCATTTCTACGGGAACTTTTCAGGAATTATTGAGAAATTCTTGCTTTAAGCCCAGAAACGTTCCTATTGAAAAACTCTAAAGTTTAAGTAATGGATTTGTGTCTTATATTTTACAAGTAAAAATATTTCCAATATAAAAGTTAGATCATGTCTAGTCTTTAAATGTGCATACTAAGTTTGAAGAAGATTCATCCAGAGGTTCAAAAAATTGTTCTCACACACAAACACAGTGATCTGATAAGCGTCACTTTCCTGATTCTAATTCTAAAATTCTAATTCTAAAAGAGCTCCAACAATTTTTGAGAAGCATTTGTTTGGTAGTTTGCAAATCTAAGGATATAGAGTAAACATTTTTAGGTAGCCTCGATTTATGACCCACGAACTTATGACCAAAATTTTCAAAATATAAGAAATCGAAGACATTTCGAATAGTTCGAATTTCTTTTGTATATACAAACTTTTTAGAATATGTATTAACCATGTAAATAACATGTATAAATACATTCTATAAATACAAGTAATGTTTGCTCACACTCTGCTTTTCCAGAATTGTTTAGACAATGTCTACCAGGTGACTTTGATTGAAGTCAACTCTGGAGGGATATTCCTCGCTCTCCGTTCCCTAAGCAACAGTGTTTAAACTACAGTATGTTAACTAGTGTTTACTATAAAAACAGCCGAAGCAAATATGTTCGTTTGAAAATATTTACCCAATTTATTTTACGTGTATATTCGTAACAATCATTGAACCTATTTATTCAAATTAAATTTATTATTTACTTGTTCAGTTCATGAGTTATTTGAGTTGTCTTTTGCTGAATTCAATGACAAAGAATTTAATTTTCCATCAACTCATCCAATGAATTTAATACTTCGTAAGTATGGTCAGAGAAATTGTAAGAAATCTTCTATAAAAAAAAAAATAAATAAAATGACTAATCAAAAATCTTAACGCTCTTAATCTTAAACATCCTTAAATAATACACTATTTCGAAAATATAAACGATTTTCTTCTTCAGTTGAAAAATAAAAAAGAAGAACTTTTTTGTTCTTTCTCTTAAAACATGTAATTAAACATGAATCAACAAATGATGACAAAACATTATTACGAAAACAATAATCAATAGTAATAGTAGTAAGTGATATTAATTTTGTTATCGTTCAACTGTTCAAGTAATAATGATATAGTTGAAAAACTGTTAATAATGATTTAGGTGAAAGATAACAGAAAAATTAAAATAAAGCTAAACTTTCGGTCGGTTCGCACCGAAGTGCGAGCTTCGTTGCCGAAGCATCCGTGCTCCAGGGAGCGCTAGTGTTCCCAAGACGGCGAACCCCTAGCAGACTCCCTAGAATTACAAGGGAAAGATACTGGGGTGGTTTCCCGTGGCCTTCCCCAGGACGCCATTAAGGAATGACGTCAGACCGAAGAGAAAGTGAAGAAGAGGCTACAACACAGGAAAGGAAATTTTTGAAACATCCATGCTCGCTACCGGGATTTGAACCCGGGCGCTGGCACATTGATCTCACGACAGATCGACGCCTGAGACCGCTCGACCACACCAGCGCGGCAAAGCTAAACTTTAGCATCTCGTATATGTTTTTTAAATAAGTTTACCGAAATGCTTTCACCTGAAGAAGAAAATAGTTTATATTTTCGAAATATTGTGTTATTTAAAGATGTTTAAGAGGATTAAGAGTTTTGATTGATCATTTATTTTATTCAGAAGTTTGATGTAAATAAAATGACTATATCTAAATTTATATGATCAAGTATTTCTTCAACTTTAATATTTCACTACAGCTGGCAGCTGTTACGTATTCCAAGACGGCACAAATACTTAGATATCTGGATCATTCGATAGTGTATTTTGTATTCAAAAACTTGAAAGTTGATAACTTCCTTGCAAATAGGCAGAATTATTACTTACCGCGGTTTGGTTGACCCACCCACTCCTTCCATGTGAACCCCTCATATTCCAAACACGCGAAGTTTTCCTTATTTCGTTTCTTCTGCTCTGCTTTAACAATTTTTCAAGCAACCCTTGATCCAGATTCGCCCACGGGCAAAAAAAAGATAACCTTCACATAAACACTTAATAAGCGCTTTTGGTTCTAGTGATTCCAAAAATGGCTTATTTCCAATCGTTAAGACGAACAGGAGAAGCTCAGTTTTCATCAACATATTAAGCCATCAAATTAATTAATTTCGCGTTAGGGATTTTAGTGCAAAAGAGATCTAAGGTGAAATGGAAAAAGAGCAATTCTGCTGATTGAATTTTCGTTTTTAAAAGATGCTTCAGAACTTTTTTTCTTCTAATTCTAGACATCTCTCTTTCACATTTTGCAATTCTCTCTTTTTAATTGACTAAGCACGCTACGTCTGACTATTCCGCGTCAAGAATTTATTTTATTGTTTGTTTGTCTGCTTTCTGTGTTAGACCCATTATGCTAAAAGATATGGATTTCTTTTAAATTTGGTCCGTTGCCTACTTATGGTAAAACTTAAAATATAGGCGTATTTATTCTGGTATCCACTTCTCCAGTCTCTCAAAAATCTTTAATCTTTAATTTAAAATATGAGCATGATAATTTCTGGTTTCTCCCTAGCCCTGCATGTTCAGTCTCCATTATGTGATGGATATCTAATATCAGTATATTTAATATTCCATGGATAAAGTATTGGATTGGTCAAAAAGTTCGTTAAATTAAAGACACATTCTTCAATTTCGCCAATAAGTTTCTTGAACAACGTATTCAGCGGTTTGTTCCACTACTTTCTGCCATCTTTAGGCAACTTCTTAATTCCATATTCTCAAAGCTTTTTCCTTTTGAGCAAAGAACTATTTCAGATGCCTTTTTAGTCTTCTAGGAATTGAATTTTTTCCATTAAGAGAAATTTGTAAAGAAAAAATTAAATGGATATCCGAATGTGCAATGTCTGGTTAATACGGCGGATGAATCAGAACTTCCCAGCCAAGCTGTAATAGTGTCTGCCTGATCATCAAAAAAACATGTGATCTTGCATACTTATTTTCTTCCATCTTTAATATTAAACTGACTATACAAAATTCATCAATTTTGAGCATTTTTGTTTACATTTTGATACGACAGCTGTCACAATACAATCTAAATGGTGTCTGAATGACATTCAAGACACCTTACTTAAAAACACTGAACGAACTTTTTGCCAACCCAATACATACTCAAGGTATGCAACTCAGATTGTAATTACGAACCAAGGACTTTAGGAAGCGATTCCGTAGCATAACGATGCATTGTGAAACGAATCTTAAAATAGTATAATGTAACGCTGCATTTCAGTGTGATATTTATTTATAGATTTCTTACATTTTGTTTTATATACTTCTCCTATTAACAAAGACTAATAAAAGATTCCGTTTTTAAAATTTTTAAATAAATAAATCTTTCCATTAACGGTCTGTATATTTTATCTGTCCTCTGGGGGTGTATAAACTTGACCTGCATATTCACGGACAAAAGATGACGTAACTGCAGTATTTGACTTTTTTTTTTACTGAGGCACTTGCTGAGGAATTAGTGATTGAAGGAGATAAAAATTACCATAAAATGAGAAGTGAAACGTTGGATTTCTATTAGTTTCTAAGTAAACTATATGAATTCCCTTAAGATTCTATTCATTTGCGCGTGCTTTAATGTGATTAATTTTAATTAGATTTATGCAATTTAAGTAATGCAGATTTAATTACTACTTTTTTAAATAGAAAAATTTTTATTTTTTAGTTTGTGTTATTTTAACAACTTTAATAGTAAAAAAAAATCCACAATTCTAAGGAAATTTGGCTTCAAGTTCTTTCAGTCAAATGATTGTACTTTAGACCATTCGGTTGACTAAGAGCTTTAAAAAATGTTTTGATGTCTCTTGCTCAGTATTTAAATATTAAAATAATTTTTTAGCCTATCTTGCAAAATGAAGAGAGCTTCAAGAAATCGGTGTGTTGTGCTTCCTCTCCATTTTAATTACTTTGAATGGAACTTCTTTAAACTTGGTCTACCTATTTGAGGACAATCTAACTTTTCTATTTCAAATCTTTTCCAAATGAGCCCTTGTTGATAAATCAGTGCGACAAAATTCTCACAGAAAAGCATTAGAAACTTAAAAATGGGTTTTTATTCTATTTTTAATAAACATAGAAATGAACGTTAAATGTGCGTTAGAACATTATTACATTAACAGCTCAGTGAATTTTTGTTTATGCGTATTTGTATTCTTGTAATGTTTTAATAAATATCTTATAGTATTTTAATTATAAATAATGCGAATGGAATTAATACTAATAAAATTAAATCTATTTAAATTTTATGGAAATAATGAGGATTTGATTATTAATATCTCTTTGTATTCTTAGATGTTATAATTTGAATAGAAATGTAGGATTTCCGGTCTTCTCACCGGATAATAAAATAATAAATTAAGAAATAATATTCTAAGGCCTTTAGGTTCTTTTCGAAATTCTTGTAAATTAATGAAATTCTTAAACAATTTGTTTCAATCAATTCATGATTCTTTAGACTGACCGTTGGCTAATTCAAAACATCATTTCAGAAACATTTAAGAGAACGAACTTCATGTTCATTTCAAGCGTTCTTTACGGAAAAACAATAATATTTAAATGACCATTAGTCAAAGGAAAGTGGCTAAAAGTTCAGTTTTAAATATACTTTTTTCTCTTGAATCTTTTCTTTTATCCTAAATCTAATTAGAATATAATTCATGGCCATTGATTTCATGTAAGTAATTTTCAGTGTTTTTGAAATAATTAATTTTGCTCCGTTAATTAAACTTTTTCCCTAGGAGGTCTGTTGCAGTTTCCAATTTTCTTGTGTTGCTCTAGGATTCCTCTTTGGAGGCGCAGGTAATAAATAATAGGTAACATTGTGTCATCTTTCCAGAAAGAAGTAGTTTGAAAGAACTTAAAGTCTACTTTCCTTAAGATTCTATATCTTAATTTTTCTTTTTTAAAAATGTGAAGACTGACTACATCCGCTTTTCCCTATATTTACATTGAACTTATAATTTCTACTGAATATAAATAGTGCATTGTCTGCAAAAATAAATTAAACCCACATTACTTTCTTGGATTAATATTTATGTCATCAATCCTCGCATAAGAGATTGGCTAAAACAATTAATTCCTACTGCTGATATAGTAACAGTAATACGACAGAAATTGGCGTTACTTACTTTAAAAACATTAGAAAATAATGAAAAATTAACAAAGAAAGGGTAATTTGTTTTGTAGGTAATGTCATTGCTGAACTCTGTATTCTAAAATCTGTCTTTCAACCTAAGGCTCATTCCATTCATTAGCTAAACGTCGCATTGTGCAAATTCTTTGTTGATGATACTCATTGTCGAATTTCAACTTTCAAAGTTTTTAAAACATCATAGAAATCTTTCAGCGCTGAATAGCTTTAACATAATATTGATCAGAATGACATTGTTCTTACTAAGAACTTTTATTTTATCAAAACAAAAAGAAAATTAAGAGTTAAAACGCTAAAGTCTGCAGATGAAGATCCACCAACGATGAAATTATCATTGATTTCACTAATTACAAAGGAAAACACAAACTTAAAGTTGCCATGTCAATTTCCTATTACCCGCCTAGCCAAACTTGATTTTTAAAAAAAACCAATGATTAGCGAAAGGCTGTCAGCAGCCTTGAGCTTTTGTGGAAAATTAATTGTTTATTGATGCTAAAAAAAAAAAAATAATATTTTGAGCCTAGTTGCAGTAAACAATTTTGACTTACAATTCTCAGCTTCAGGTCGATGAGATCAAAATACAATTTGGTTTGTTTCCACAGGAAGTCCAACGATTTTTAATAAATTTAAAGCTTGTTAAGATGGAATGTATCGTTAAATATTCTTTAAAATAACATTAAAAGTTAATTGTTTAATGAAAATTCACAAATGAAGCTGAAATACATCAGTAAGTATAGTAAGAACTTGCAACTTCTGGAGTCGAAGTGGGCGGTTGAAATGTAAACTAACAATTGCTCTTCTACTGAAGGGATAAAATTCAGTAGCATTCAGTTATTACTAAAAAGTTAAACTTTAACGAAAAGATAAGAAACGATTTTTATTGCTGTTGAAGATAAGGATGAGACTGCTATAGTACAGGCATTCTTCGCTACAGGGATTTTCACTTTATGGACACTTGCGAGTACAGACATATTTACAGTAGCACCATTCCCCTGTTTACGTAAATCTATTAACCATAACTTGAGAAAATTGGATCCGGTATTTTCACAGCATTTTCTCCTTTTATATACAGCACGATGCAAACGAGATGTCTTCGAAGGAAATTGAAGCTACTACGATAGCATTACGCCAGTTGCACGCAAATATAGAAAATTTAACACCTCTGTAATTTTAATTGACTCGAAATCTGCAATACAGGCAATATGTAACCTGAAGTACAACGTGCTATTGTACTTGAAGTACAATAATGCTATTGTACCTGATGTACAGCGGCTATACCAGTCCTTAAAATCTTAAAAGTAAAAGAACAATGTTGCTGTGGTTATCTGCCACTGTGGCCCAATTGGAAACGAGCAAGCGGACACGCATAGAAAAAGGCAAACAAATTCAACAGTTATTAACTAGAGAAATACGATTTAATACAGCAAAACTAAGAATCAAAAAGGTGCAAATTTCGAATATGATTTGAAGAAGATTACTGCTTTAAAAACTTTCAGAAAGTTAGGTTTGATTAAATATAAAGGAACTCCACAACATTCACAAGAGAAACAATATAGAGAAGAAATACCTGAAACCCACGGAATAAAGCAATTGCTTTCTTCCACCTCATTCCAGGACACGATTCACATTGCAGTCAAACAGAATACATGGATAGAAATCACCTCAAAAAATGTCCATGACTTACCAAAGTAACAGAATTCTCACGGTAATGATAAGCACAAGGTTTATTAAATAGTGATGACAGTTCATTTTCAATGAATAATAAATTTAACGTGCTGTGAAAATACACTAAGATGAAAACAATTCAGCACCTGAAAGGAATTGCCTTTCTGATTCAATTATGGGGATGCATTGGGTACGGCTGTTTCGTCCTTCAACGGACTCGTCAGCCCATCCCCGCCTTCCCGATAGTTCATTTCACTTGCCAATGAAATAAATAAATAAATTAACTTAACTTTTTCAAAAATTAGTAGATTTTAATAAAACTTGCCTTAGTTTTTAGATAGTTTTCATGCAAGTAACTTACAGTCTTTACTTTTGATGTAACGTTTCATTACATCCTTGTTCATAAAGTTCAGCTCTTGTCCTGCTTTTTCGATGATTTTTCGGCATGACGCTCTTAGACAGGGGTTTTATGTTGCGCCATTTTATTTACATTAGAATAAACCTATAGGTTAAAGACGAAAATATTTAAGGTGACCAATCTGTGTGATATGTATTCATTGTTTTTCTATCATTTTTTTAGGCCTTAACTAATAAATATGAGAGCGTAAATGTGAGTATTGTAGAACCATATCTTTATCTTCATTATCATTTAAAATTCCAAACAAATACAAACGTCATCAACATGTCTTCAATATTTAGAGTTAATAAGGTATCCTTAAATATATTTAGAAAATCATTAATAAAAAACAAAAGATTAAAAAGAATTTTAAAGATTAGTTAAAAGTTCACATGTTTATTCACAAATATTTATTTTAAAATTAATTGTTTATTTGTTTTCAGTTGTTTATGATTGTATTGTTTTCAGTTGTTTATGATTATATTTGATTTCAATTGTTTATGATTATATTTGATTTCAATTGTTTAATTTACAATGTAAGATCTCGCATATGAGAGTTTGTTATAATTTGTAATGTTAGGAATGAGAAAAAGGATTTTTCTCTTTCCTTTTATGTTTCATATTTTGTATTTTTCGTTATTTAAGTTTTAAACATATGGATCTTGAGAAAGTCCTTGAAAAATAGGACGAAATATTGAAGACATGTTGATGACGTTTGTATTTGTTTGGAATTTTAAGTGAGTATTGTAGATTTTTTTCTATAAATTTGTCTAGTTGTAAACTAGATGTTATGTTATAATAGATGTAAACATTGTTTTGTAGCTAAAAATGATTACAAAATGTAATGTTTCATCTTAAAGCTTTTTGAATGTGGCGTGGAGAAGACGAGTTCAATTCCCGATCTGGCAGAGATCGAGGAATTTTGCCTCGCTAAGTTCTTCTCTACAGTCCACTCAGCCGCCTGAAGATTGGGAACTGGATTTCTCTCCTGGGAATGAAGGGGGACGGGAACCATCTCACCTCATCTTCAGTCCCGTTGGTCAGGAGCCTTCCTTCCAGAGACCTTTAAAGGCCTACGTAGGTCTATACTGGGATACTTAAACTTTTTACAATTTCATTTTAATATTCTTATTTAAAGTAATAGACTGCTAATGAGAATTAATTAAGATAACTTGAGTAACTTCAGTCAGCCAACTCGCATTCACAATGAAATAGTAATTTCGTTTTAGCTTCCCACGAATCACTACTCACTCTTCTCAAGTCACCTTCATCTTAATACATTTTATGAGCTTGGAAATTAGTGCCTTTTTATGGTAAATCAAATTTTTAAGTTTGTCATTCAACGATATCTAATTAGGTCATTAATAGGGAGTGAATCATAGATATTACTCTTCTACCTCTGTAATGAATGTAGGAGTGAATTCTAAGAAGGGTAAGAATAGATAAGAGGCTTTCTGCAGATAATCATAACGTTATGAAACCAGACCTGCATCATTAAGAAATCTTTCACAGAAAAGAACAAAAGTGACTGTTTTTGAAAATCAAAATCAATATCCACTAATGTACTTTTAATATTCATATATTAGGAATGAAAAAAAAAATTTTTTTTTCAAGTATTGCCTTCATTAGATTCAAACACTGATTCTTTTACAGACATTCTTTCAATGAAAGGATTTTGTTAACGAATTATGCTGTTTCAGATAGTTAATTAAGATCTTACTTTATTATATTGAGGAATTAAATTTCGTAAAAACAAGGAATTAAATTACCTTGATATCGTCATGTCGAGTATTAGGAAATACATGGGCAGGAATACTTGTAACTTTCAAATTAACCAAATTGTCAGGTTTATAATAGCTTTTCTTGTAAATAACTGCTTTAGCTGCGTTGAGTTCCACTGCCAGACATCCATTCTCTTAACTATAGTTTGAATAAATCCTCTTAATTTTGTAAGCTCAGAAATAGCGACACAATAATTTTCATGTATCTGCCTGTCGCTGTGTCCCTCAAAGTTAATATCGTACCTTACAGAATTGAATCAAAAACTACTGATAGGTGAAGTGTTGGTGATTTTTTT
>JAFIDM010004315.1:4723001-4733343 GCA_023159025.1 Thereuonema tuberculata | reverse complement strand
TTTTGTTCTAAAATATGTCAGTCTTAAAGTCTGCAGTAAGTGAAAAAGAAATTATCAGAAAAAAAATAATTGTTCCTATATCCAGCAAATTTAACATAAAAATAACAATATATTTTTTTATTAACATATATAGGTTAGCTCAGTACAGTCCCGTTAGGAAAATATCCCAATCAACGGGTTCTCACAATTATATACATTAGAGGGCTGGATAGACCCTAGGTCCTGTCTGGAGGAGAATTCAGAGTGAAAAAAATCCCTGATATCCTGCAGCGTCGAGGATTGAGTGGCGCTTCTCCAGGTCATAGTCAAGAGTGGTATTTCGTGGTTACGATAGAATCTTTGTGACTGTGAACTGCAAGTGTAGAAATTTGCAATCATCCTCTGTTCCATGGAATGTAGTTATGCAAAATGCTTCTATTACTCGTAAAAAAATGCCTATCACATGAAAATAGTATTTTACAGTTTGTATGACATTGCTGTAATATTGTCAAAACTGGAAAGGAACTTTAAAGGGTCTTACAACATTCTGGATCAAATAAGACTTACATTTTTGGAAATTGATTTCAGGTATGTAACAGTGCTAACAACTCTTATCTTTGGGGATTTTTGCAGACCTTTCAGGATTGTTTCAATCATTCAAAACCATTGTTCCTAGAAACAATATATTTTGTGAATTGAAATACAATATCGGAAACTTTGGAGACACTTGTTATTCCTGGGATTCTGTGATCTATTCTTTCAGTTCATCTTATCTTTATCTCACATAGACATCTAGAACTACAGAGCTCGTGCGATAACATTTCACTAGGTGAAAGTGCGATTATAAATCAGGCAATTTAGACTTCTTGTAATTCCTCAATTATACTCAGGGAGATCTCATGAACAAAATTAGAAATATGAGTATCAGTCATTTGGAATTTCTGCTGTTTAAACTTAATTAAACTGTTTAATTCAATAAGCATATCTCATTTTGGGCACTATTTATTACAGATGTCTGTACAGGCATACTGCACATAGACCCAGTCATATGTGTCCACTGCGAGTACGTAAACTGAAAATGGACTTCAGTACAACACTATCGTGTTTTATTTATCGATACTTGTATCGCAATGCAATTGCCATAGGCAGGTCTAAGTAATGTTATCGCAAATGTAACTAAATACAAAATAGGCTTATTTTAAGAAAAAGATAAAGCGAAACTTTAATATCTGCTGAGTTTTTTCGAAAATCAAAAATTTATTTTAGAAAGGATGAAGAAAAGGGAAAGTCTGCTAAATTAAACCAATTTATAAGCTAGAAGTTAGGCCTAAATATAAACATATTCGCTTAGGTCCAGGCTAAGAGCTAATCATGCTAATATAAATAAAATATTATATGACATCTTTATGTATCTTCGATTTTTTAAGTTATTCATTATTGAATCATATGAAAATAGTAAAAATATTATTTAATCAATCACTTAATTTAAACGTGGAAGACAATAACAGACGCCAAACGAAACATGTTTCAAAACATTCTGCCTACAGCGAAAACATTACATGGTGTAAGTAAATTAGTAATTGGAAACTGATCGGTAGCGTTTTGCAAAGAGAAAGAAATTAAATAGAGGAATGGAACTATCGTAAATATGTCAGTATTCACACGTGTCCGTAAAGTGAAGATATCTGTAGCGAGGAATACCTGTACTGTTACAGCATCCTTAACTTCAACAGAAATCAAAATTGTTGTTTCGTATCTTTTTTTTTATCGTTCAACTTTGATTGAATGATCCAGTCATGGAATTAGGAATCGAAGGTTCAAGGGACTGGATTTGAAAACTGAAGAAATCATTTCACAGTTTATATTTCACTTCACATTTTTGTTCACTAGTTTTGTCCATTTGAATACAAGAGTTTTATTCGTAGATTTACTGACAGTTTATAGCACTATAAAAGGGCTTCACCCATTCGCAGAGGGACAAAAAAAGAATATGATGGCTACTGAAATATCGGAAAGCAGAACACTCGGCAACTCCGTTATAGTTTTTCTTTTTATGTTATGGTCTTTTTCAAAGACATCAATCATATTCTCTACATTATTCTACATCTATATATAGCCTATATTTATTCTGAAAAGTTAACCAAAATAACGGTTTGGAAAAATGGCGATTACTGCGCCGTATTGAATGAGGTGAAAATTAAACTGTTTATCTTTAGTGTTTGTAGTAGATATTGTAATGATTTTTACATTCACATTTATCTTTTTATTATAGTTCTATTTATTCTTGTATATTCTTAGTTCTCATAGTTGTCGTATTATTCTTCTTAGTTTTGTATTAATCAGCATTTATTCTATTATGAATTGTATATTCTAAATTTTTAGTGTTTAAATCCGTTATTCTGTTATTCAATTCAAATTTTCCATTGGTGTGCTTCTCCCCTCTGATTCGTTGTTTTTTAAAAATACAGTTAAAAATCAGTTAAAGCCCACGTTTAAATTAAATCAATTATATCAACACGCCAACCAATCACAGTCCTTGCAGCACACGAATAAACAGTTAGTTAGTTCTAGAGTCCTTCCCAGATCTATTCAGTCTAATTGTTTATCATCTGATTTTACGAACCACTGGCCACAAACTTCATCACAATATGCATTTCCTAAATAACGTATATTATAAAGTTTAACGATATCTCATTCTGTGAGTATTTAGCCGCAGAGCTCTGAATGAGGTATGCTTAATAGTGCCATTGGATGAATAGTTCTGCAAGATAAATTGTCTATAAAAAAGTAATAGAGAAAAAACTAAAAAATTCCAAGTTATAAACATATCAAGATGTTTCAAAGAAGCTCTACCAAAACAAAATATCTTTAATAATTTAATATAAAAATGTTATGTAATTCACAGATTTCAAAAATAAACAATTTTATTCTTAAAAAAAACGAAACAAACTTAGTTTTGACTAAGACATGGTTATTTTAAAATCCATTTATTTCGATTTCGATTTCCTTCTAGTGGATTTTCTTCTTGTGCTCCTACATATCATGATCGTGAACATTTGCTGTTTCATTGTCCTGGTTTATCTCATGAGACAATGGTCACATAAAAATTCAATTAAAAGGCCTCCTCCTGTTCTTTCAAAACTTGTTAAATGTACAGATGTTTTTATTGATTTTAAAAATTTATTTATTAAAATAAAATATTAACTTATTTTTTAAGTTGTCTTGCATTTCTTACTTTAACTCTTTATATTGTTCTTTGTAGCTGTTAATCTAATATTGTTTCAGTCAGAATCAATCTTACGATTTAATCTACTCGTGGTGTATTTGTGGAGCACAAGATATGTTTTGTATATTTAAGATAAAAAAAATATATTTGCTGTAAATACCATCGCATTCAGATATCCATCGTTTAGAGTGAACTGACCCACATGAGGATAAATTTCGAGAGATGGGAGAAGACAACAGACGAAAATAAACATTCTCTTATTTTATGTTGACTATAAATAAGCATTAACCAAATTTCAAAGAAATCAGTCCGGCCGTTTTAGCAATGATTTTGAGTCATTTTCTGAGAAATGAATAGAAATTGTAATCACGTTTTAAGTAAGATCATAAATAAGCAAAGTACCAAAATTGTAAAAGAATAAATTTTAAGGAAAAAAAATATTTTTAAGGAAAGTAAGCAAAGTTCTTTCAGATACTTTGACTTTATCGTTAGTAACTAATGTTTGCGTCTTTTGTTTTCTTTTTTAAAAGACTTCTTTCATGACATAATTGAAACGAACAGGTTGAGGTAAATGTGGTTTTTACAAGAACCATCTGCTTTTTCTGCGAATCGAAACTGCCCTCGTGTTTCCGGAAACGAGGATGCTACTTGTTTGCATTATTGATTATCGGCAACCATTCTTCCCAGCCGAGTTGATTCACAGCGTGTATTATGAATAGAAAATCAGGGAGTTCGGGAATAAATTCTTAATGAATAGGATAGGAAGGGGAAGTTTTAGATCATAAATGAAACGAAGAAAGACCGAAGGGAGATTAGGGCCAAATCATGTCTGTTCTGGTAATCTGGTAAAAAAACAACCTAGAATTAAAGAATTGAACTGATGTCATTTCGTAAATAGTGATCAACTGTTTACTGGGATAAATGTTTTTTAGTCTAACTAAGTTTAAAAATCGGAATAATTGGACGAAATCTCTTGAAGCTTGTATCATATATTTCCTTTGCATTAGAAAAATCTTTGCTCTCATCCACAAAAACTAGCAAACGTAAAAGCTATGTTCTACGCGTAAACGTTTTATCTAGTCTTGCTTGTTTGTCTCTCTGCTTTCACAATTCACTGTATATTGATGATGTACAGAGTTTTCAAGAACCCTTTCCGGGTTGAATTTGTTGGACTCTAACTTCTATAAACAAAAGAGAATATTTTTTTAGTCTCTTTGATAAAATAAGATCAATTTTCTTTGACACCTTTAACTAACTCAATGTAAATAACTTCTAAAGAATACTGTAAAGTTCGGATTAGTTAAAAGTTTTTTATGCCACCGGAAAGTTCTTCTATGCATTTTCAAAGCTCTCATTCAATTGCAGATTAGAATTGTATTCGCTCGTCTTTCCTTTCTTTGCATGTTTGATCTCATTTACCATCGGGTCCTCTGGTTCTATCTTGATCGTCGTTGTTGTCATTTTGAAATCTTAAAATGCAGTAACTTACGAACCATTATTGAATCTCTGTCGGCAGTTCTTATCTCTTATATAGTTTTCCAGTTCTGTCTGTGCGCAACGCACTTTCTCTTTATTTGAAAACTAAATTTAATTTCCTGTAAAAATTGAAATAATTTCTACAATGAAACGTTCGCGACGGGAATCAAACCTGCAACCTCCTGATCCGAAGTCAGACTTCTATCCATTAGGTCACGAGGACCATATTCAAATTATTGTTCGACATCTCTTATCACTCCCTCTGTATGCGTGACGCAATGAGAGAAGAGCCAGAGAAAAAATGAAATTCATTAATTTTAGCCTTTTTAACTTACTAGATTAAAATTTAAATTTCAATGTTATTTTTTTCAGTCTACCACAAGCGCAGGCCAGAGGAGGATTAGATGCAGAAGATGGCTCTCAGCGACGAACTGAAGAGTCATTATACATATTTCTCGACATGACGAAATTACAAATGATGGGCAAATACTCTATCTCAACTTAAAACCGTCACATTGTTATCACGTCTTTGACGTGTCGTATATACTAGTTTTTTCAATAATGTTCTATAAAGTTCTAGAACTCTCAGCCATTCTTCCATCTTATATACTTTTTAGACAACGGTTGAAAATCTTATTGAGTCTTTCAGTCTTTCCACTCTCAAATCTCTAAATACTAATTTTATTAGTAATATCAGATTTTTCTATACAGAAAATTTTATAGAGATCTTAAGGTAACATTCACAAGGGAAATATTTCCGCATATTCCTAGTCTGGCAAGAGTTGTGTTTTCATGCCATCTTACTTCCGTATTAATATTCTTCAACTTGGCACTTCAAAGTAAGATTATCGAAAGTTCCTTAACCTTTCTGAGGAATTCTGAAGCTCGTGTTAAAACTGTAGGAAGCCATACCATTATTTTAACCACTGTAACTCATTAGGGGGACTTAAAACCAAACATCATGTTCGAAATCATGTTGAAATTTTCTACAAGGAATTTGCGGATCTATTGATTTTTTAATCGCATTTTATTTATTTAATGTTTTTAAAAGTTAGATTTCTTTAGTTTTCAAATATGTATACCAGGTTTCAAGAAGATCCATCTAGCAGTACAAAAGTTATTCGACACCTACACACACAGATTGAGTGATTTGGTGTATCTGACTTTCATGAAAGTAGACTAATATCTATTTGTGTTTTTTTATTACTTTTGTTATTATTTCTTTTATCCTAAAATAGATTAGGAAGTTACTATGTTACATTTATAGGACGATTTTTTTTTATGATAACACCCCCAACAGCGAACTAAATGTAAATGGCATGTTTTTCTGGATTATAATGAAGTACAATTTAGCGATTGTAACAAAATGGTGTAATTCTTTAGAAAAAAAGAATTACACCATTTTGTTACAATCGCTAAATTGTCCCATTTTTTTTAAAGTTCAGTCTTTAACTCTGTTGGCCAGATAGTGAGTTAAATTCAGGAAGCAATTCTTGCAGTTGGATGATCTACTCCCACGCTATGTTAAATGCAGCCTTCTGCTTCCGAGGAAAACTTTAGTAAAATTGATTAACTCCGATTGGTTGTCCAGTGCAGTCGTTGAGCAAAAGGACCTTCGCTGAAGCCTCCCGGGCCTTGGGAACATATGCGAAGCACACGTCATACGAATCTCTCCCATTCCTTGAGTCCGCTTTCGTATATTAAGGGGAGGGAAAAATATTGCCTCTTTCCATATTGGAAGAGGGGGAACGCTCGTGTGCAGAAAGGAAGAGGAAAAAAAAAAAAAGGCCATTCTAGTCATGTCTCTATCACAGTCCACGTCTGGTTCAGAGCTTTTTTTTTTTGCTGACCATTATAGAAAGCAGGACGCGGAAAATTGTCCTTTACATAATCAATCCTTTCTGATTCCAAAACGGTGACTTCATCACATTCAAAAAAAGCAGCTTTCAATTCCGAGCACACGACCAGAGGCAACGTTCTCCACTTCGATGCACAAACCGAAATCTAATTATTGAAGAACCCCAAAAATGGTAAATTTACAGTTATGCAATATGGGAATCATTTTATTGAAATAATTTCCACAGAAAAAGCTAGTGACATCTTAAATATATAACGCATCAATATAAATTATAAGATGTTTGTCATATATTACAGTTAAGAGAAAGAAATCAAACATCTTCGTTCCTTTGTATTCCTAGAATCAAACTTTTTTTTAATAAACTGACAGTATATTCAATTCAAGTATATAATAAAACAGCACTATTAAACTACAATACTTTAAATTGTGAATTCCAATAGCAAAATCTAATTACCAAAGATAATAATAATCACATCTTTGAGTTGTTTAGTTTTTAACAATATCGAATTTACATATAAAAGCTTTTTATAGGTTAGGAAGAAAAACTTTTGACAGTTTTTGTTTTTTAGATTTTGAACAGAGATTTATTGTCAGTAGGTAACCTGCTGAGTCCGTCAGTGATTCGATAACATGTTAGTAATTCTGTAGTCAACTAAAGCGATGCTAAGAAGATGGCGGTCTGTAATGTCGCGAACTTTCAAGGTATTCTGCCCATAAAAAGACATTCTGCGAAGAAGGGAACATTGCAGGAACACCTGGTCCGCTACGAATATCAGATGAATACTGGCCGCGGACATCACTAATAGAACATCCTCTCATTTTAGTCGTACTTCCAGATTCTTAATAGTTTTCACTCTTGTTCTTAACTTTTTGTGCATTTAAACACATACATTTTTGAAAATTAAAAATTATAGAAGTTGGATTGTCAGGAAACTTGGTTTTGTACATCAAAAATATTTGACTTAGAAAAGGCTTTTTGTTTATTAGAGCATTTTTATTTTTTAACTTTTTATTAGAAAGGCCTAGTGGGTCCATTACACTAGTATTTAGGCTTTTGAGATAAATACAACATTAATAAAAATGTAATCAAACGACGATTCTTTACTTTCATTTAAAATGCAAACAAAAATTTAATCACCACATTGCATTTGTAAATTACATTGACTAAAATGACAGAACTCCTGATACAATGGTTAAGACGGAATGAATATGAGATATTTCAATTTCGAAATCAGTATTTTCATTTTTACATTTTTTATTGAGTTTTTAAATCATTTTTTTTTACCCTTTTTTTCTTTTCATTTTGGTTTAGAGGTTCTTAGTCGATATATCCGCTTACTGACCAGATTTTTTTTAACTGCGAAATATGAAGGTAATGCATTCCAAAATTGGATTTCCTAAATGATAACCACTGAAAAGCTTTAAGGTCTGAATGTAGATATTTTCAGATATTTGATTTGATGGAAAACATTTTTAGAAGTATATTAAAGTAGATCAGTCGGAGTTATTGAAATTACGAAATTTCGCGTTTCAAATAGCAATGTAACTTCGTAATGGATTTCTTTGGGAATTAATCTTCAGACAGTTAAAGTTTGCTAATAAAGTTAGAAAAAGTCATTTTGGAAACCTCCAATCAATTAGTAATTTCAGTGTCCAACCATTTGCGAAGTTAAACATCATTGCTAGCACCAATGTCATCTTTTGAAAATATCAACAATGAGGAAAAGGGTGAATTGTTTTCTAGGAGAACTTACTGTAATGAATTCTAATTGGGAGATAACAGGACTGTACACATTAAGCAATACAGAAAATACATGTATTTGAAATCCTAACATTCTTTATTTGCCCACATTGTATATATAATTCAATATGTATTTTTAAGTCGCGAAAATAACACAAAAGAAACCATATATTTTCAAATTATAATATCTCCTCAATATAAAACATTAAACATTTTCCATTTTCTGGAAAAAAATAATTAAATTCGCATTCTAAATTTAAATATCTAAGTCTCATCAATATTGATAGCAACAAAGCTTGCACAAATTAACGGATTAGCTAAAGGGATTAATAACCATTGTTTAAGATAGCAATGGAAATCCGTTGATTAGATTTCAAAGTTTTTCTTTGAAAAATGTTATCACCGTTTCTTACTAGTTTTTCAATAAGAACTCATTTGGAAATATATATCTAACTTTTATATTGGAAATAAGTTAGATGATCTGCATATTTAAGGATTACAGACTAAGTTTCAAGAACAACTGTTTAACCTTTCGATGGCTTCGGGGGAAGATAGACATACAAATATGTGTGTGGTCGGTTCGCACCGAAGTACGAGCTTCGTTGCCGAAGCATCCGTGCTCCAGGGAGCGCTAGTGTTCCCAAGATGGCGAACCCCTAGCAGACTCCCTAGAATTACAAGGGAAAGATACTGGGGTGGTTTCCCGTGGCCTTCCCCAGGACGCCATTAAGGAATGACGTCAGACCGAAGAGAAAGTGAAGAAGAGGCTACAACACAGGAAAGGAAATTTTTGAAACATCCATGCTCGCTACCGAGATTTGAACCCGGGCGCTGGCACATTGATCTCACGACAGACCGACGCCTGAGACCGCTCGACCACACCAGCGCGGCATACAAATACAGACTGACTATTTGATGAGCCTCAATTGCTTAGGAAAGCAGGTTAAAAATGAGAATTACTTTCAAAGATAGGTCTCTTCAATACCACGAGAGTGATCTTGATCCCTTTAATTCATTATTTCTTTCATTTTTCCTTAGAAAATTCAATCACTCCTTTGTCATTGCCTCGAACTAGTTAATTATGCAGGCATTGAATCAATTGTTAATTTTAAGAGATTTCTTCG
The DNA here is from genome assembly GCA_023159025.1 of Thereuonema tuberculata. NCBI lineage: Eukaryota > Metazoa > Arthropoda > Chilopoda > Scutigeromorpha > Scutigeridae > Thereuonema > Thereuonema tuberculata. The sequence goes on along the minus strand of JAFIDM010004315.1, from coordinate 4,723,939 downwards.
TTGGTCTCAGAAGCGAGATGCTGACAAATTTTTAGTCCTTGTACTGGCATTTCGCCAGACGTGGTTAAAACCTAACTTTTTCATGTGTTATCAAATTACCTTGAAGGAAGCACTATCCATTAGGAAGAAGAGAATTGAATGTGCCACCAATACTTATCAATCTTGTGAGTTGAGTGCTTTCCATATATTAACTTCCCCACATTTAAACCGAATTTTAATATGTTAATTGGTCCTCTGTTTCTTAGAGGGTTTTTAATGTACTGCACCCTATCTTTCTTGGAGCTGTAAATTCAAGGTGAAACTTGGATTTTAAGGTGAGATGAATTGTAGCCTAGTGTTTTTAAATCAAACTAACATGTAATTGGCGTTCCAACTTTCAAATATTCGCCGGAATAAGATATTCTTAACTAAAAAGTTCATTCTAAAAGATTAATTATGCATTGTTTAACTATGTTGATGCCGGTAGCTCCTTATCTACTGGTCCGATTTTTACCAAAATCAATAGGAATTTTTCCTTATTTTTGGAGAAACAAACAATTTTTAAATTACATTATTATCATAAAGTTTAGGTTTTATCTGTTGATCGGATATGCACTCAAATAATAGTTATCTTTCTTACAAACATGTAAAATATCAGTTTATAGTTTCTTAATTACAGCTACTAGTCGGCTACCCGTCGCTTCGCTCCGGAAGCCTCGCGTATGTAAAGGAAAACAATTTGTTATTTATTAAAAAAACACACACACACAAATTACATCAAGTAAAATAAAACTAAAATTTTTTTAAAGTTTTTTTTTATTTTAATTTTTGATGTATATATTCTCTCAATTCACGACTGCTTTTAGAATCAGCGTGTGAATCATATATCTGTGATATATTTTTATTTTTTAGAGAGATTAGAATGTAATCCTTGTGGTCTAATGCCTAAGACGTCTAAC
>JAFIDM010004315.1:4706828-4722601 GCA_023159025.1 Thereuonema tuberculata | reverse complement strand
ATAGTGATTATTTTTTTTTCTGTTCTTTTTTATCCAATTCCAATTGATACTTTTCAGTGGTTTTTGAGTTACAAATAGTGAAAATTATCTATATCTATTAGCTAGGCCAACAGATTGTTCGATATAGATATTTGAAGAAGAGATTTCAGATGGACGTTAGTTGATATAGATGATAAATGAAGATCATAGCTTGTATACGAAATTCTTCGCAACAAATTGATTGTGAGTATTCTTTAGAGTGAAGATAACCAAATTCTGTTGAATTGTGACTCAAAGACCTAAAGTTGTATGTGAGTTAAGACAACGTTTTCCAATTATATGGCAACTTTATTTAGAGTTTGTCCTTGAGCTTTATTGATAAATATCGCATAAGAAGGTCTGATCGGAAATTGTTTTCTTGTGAAAGTGAATGGAAGTAGATTACCGCATGGTTCCATAGACATCCTATGGATGAAAACAAAATCTCCTTTGTGAGTTCTGTTATAATTTCGGTTTGTATGAGATCATTATCGAATGAACAGCATGTAAGTTGAGTTCCATTGCAGTATGCAAACTTGGGATTGATGTTTCGCAACAAAATTATTGGAGATCCAATCTTCAATGACAACCGATGTTGAGGAAATCCGCTGAGATTCAATGCGTTCAGACACTTGGGCATATAGAGATGTTCGTGTGATGGATTATCAGAAGTGTCAATTTTATTCGCACTTGTATTGTATTCTCTGTAGTCTCTCCTTGTATTCTTAGACTTATCATTCGATTGATGTTATCGACACTCTCGTTCATCTCGTTTATCCAATTCCAATTGATACTTTTCAGTGGTTTTTAAGTTACATATACTGATTTCTCAGTATTCTACCTAATGACGTATTGCGTCTTTCTTTTTTGACTTTCTTTTTAATTACAATTGTTACTTTTCAGTCAAAGTCAGTTCAGTTTTGACAGATAAGTCAAAAAAGCAATATGAAGAGAGTTGTAGTTCCCATGGCCTAATGGGTAAGATATCTGACTTCGGATCAGAAGGTTACAGGTTCGATTCCTGTCGCGGATGTTTCATTGAAAAAATTCTTTCTATTTTTCATTCTCACAGAAAACTGCGCCAGACAGACAGACAGACACACAGACAGACAGAGAAATAAAAGATTTTAGTAATATAGATTACTAGGTTTCTAGGACAACATATTTTGACAAGGTTTTGTCTATCTGTTTATTTCTATTTCTGTATCGTTAGGTTGGGAATCATTGGAACTTTTTTCCCTCCGCTCCCGAAGCGGAGTCACTGATTTTATGGCCTAACCTTGGGAGAGGAAGAACAACAAGAAATTACATATTAACTTGTAATCAATGAAGATTCAGTTTGTTCAGAAATTCATTTGCATATATAGAAGTGAATACGTAATTATTGTTAAGTACTTTCATATGGATTGAAGTCTTTTATCAATTAGGAAAAACAGTTTTCAGGACATAGTTTCCTTCAAATAATTCAGTGAAAAATATATATATATTTTTTTATAATCTATAGAAATTCTCTAGTCTTTCGCTAGATTCTAAACTTCTTTCTTAAGAATTTGCAAAAAAAAAAAAAAGTTATGAAATATTTGTTAAACTTACCATTTTTTCACTTTTTATTATATTTTTCATTAAGCAAATATTTTATTTCCGAAATAATAAATAATTTTCTATTTTTAGATAGTTTCGATTCTCAAGCCGATTTTCAACAAATGGTTTTAATTCTTCTACTTTCAAAGGTAATCAATCAAGTTTAATTTTAGAGAAAGTAATTATGGACTGATTGGAATTTGGTCATTTGTTTGATCTTTTTCAATTCATTATCTCTATTAAAGTGCGTTCATGTGGAAGCAATTGAAAGAGAAGATCTGGCTTCATTTGTGGAAACTATTAATTTTCAAAATAAACATTTAATCATCAATATCATTAAAAGCAATATAATAAAAGCGAGTTTAATTTAAACATATTGTAACTAACCTCATTGACATTCTTAATACTAAAATACTATTCTAAAGCAATTCGGGATCTGAAGTTTAGAAGGAAAAAACAAGGTAGTCATTAGAATTAATCTAATTCATAATCTATTTGTATTTCGATGTGGATCGTGATTGGCTGTTCATTGCTCAAACGAAACTTGGGAAAAATTATTATTCCACTACCTTCTTATTTCTTCTTTATCTGTACTTAAATACCGAACTATAAAATATTACAAATGATGGGAATTTAAAAGAATATAAAAGTTAAGTAATTTAAATTCAAGTCATTTGAATAACAGAAGAAATTCTATGTAACTCATAATAACTGAATTTTGAATTTATACGGTTAGAAATCAGTGACTCGACAATCCAAGACTTAATTCCCTGCTTGAATAGATTTAATACTGAAGTAGATCATCCCAGAAAGGATAAAAAAAAGTGTTCTCGAAATAATATAAAGAAATGAAACCAGTGTAGAGGAGTTGGATATTAGTCCAGAGTTCTTAAGGAATCCTTCCTTACACCTTGTAACAGAATTATTTAAGAATATTTGCAAACTCCAAACTGTGACTGAATGTAATGACGTTCCTTGTATTTATAACCGAAGATGGTTATAATCAAGACCCGGATTTTTATGAAATAAAATTCTTTTAACTTCAATTCCATTTGTAAGTAAATAATTCTTAGATTATTTTGATTAAAATAATTCTGTTTTATTTTATATAGATATATTTATTTGATCTTATCGCAAATTTAATAAATTAGGGCTTCTGTAAGAGCAAAAAATAAGTAGTTTTGTTCTACAAAGGAAATTTATTATCTATCTACGTCATCTACCCTCCACTTTTTGGTTAACGATTTTTGCTCGTTGCTACTTAGTTTTAAAGTAATATTGTCTTTTTATTTTTATTTTTTAGGTCACACTTAGGTCATACGCGAATTTTTTTTCATTTTAAAGTCATAAACTGCATGCATATATCTAAGATCTTTAGGACATTAGAAATCGGGATCTTACTTAAATTGTACTTTCAATCTTTTAGATATAAGATATTGAAAGTACAATTTAAGTAAGAAGTTTCACTTCAAATAAGTTGAGAAGTCTGGCAGAATACTGACATTGTTTTTGATCGCAGTTCATTTTAAAAATGAACCAACAAAGTAATAAATAAATTTGAAAACCCTTCACGAAGATCCTAACAACAACAATGTCATCTTCATCAGTTACAGTTGATCGCTCGTCATCATTTCCAAAGACATATTTCTAGAAAATAAATGCATTCAGTTCAAATCGATTCTGCCTTCCGTAAATAAGAAATACAGCAAAGAATAAAAATAGGGGCTTTACAAAAACAAGCAATAAAATAACTGAATCAACATTAATCTTTTGATTCCTTCTGGCCATTTCAAGACGACTTTTTTTTTTTTAAGCGATTCACTTTTACAAATGTCATGTTTCTTTTACTTATCATCTTGACCCATTATTATTAAATTCAATTTTCTGAATTCAAATAAAAAAATACAATGGAAGCACTTACATCACTAATCAATTATTTATGTTGCTTTTTTTTATCTATCCAAATAAACTTTCATTGTTTTTTAATTTAAATGTATATGAGATAGAAAAGTGCTTCAAAAAAAAATTTAAAAAAATAAAAGTCCGTTTCCATGATAACCAGTTTATTTTCTGGATTGAAACATGTTCTGGGATTATTTATTTTTCTTATGTTTTCATTCGCTTTTGCTCTTAGTTCAGGCTGTATTTTCAGAAAGGTATTTCTAAAAAAAGTTATGAAAAGATTCAGTTTAATAGGACTCAGTTAATGGTTTCAACAACAAAAACAAGACGTTCATGAAAGAATTGAAACCTACTTAAAAATGTCGCTGATGTTTTTGTTTTTTTTGTTTTACCTTTCTTCGTAATGTAAGCGGAAAAGTGAACAGAATACCAGTGAAAGCGTTCATCAACTGGACATGCGAGCTCCCACTTAAATAATGTTCTTCTCCATTTGTCTGTCAGTGACATAACATTAAAACGGCTGGACGAATTTCCACAAAATTTGGTTCTAAATTTAGTTTTGGTTTAATTTAAAACACTGATAAACTTATTTCGGTCTTCTCCCTTCCCATCCCTCAAAATGGACTTCCGGCATTTCTCGCTAAAATGGTTGTGATTTTTTTGTACAAAATTTAATATGAAATAATGTCAAACTATAAGTCATCAGTTGTAAGGATATTTCCATTCTTGGGGTATGGGAAAGGAAAATTCTGAGGAAGATTTATGACCAAGGTTTATGGCGTATCCGCACTAATAAAGAACTAATGGAATTATTTCAGGAGCCAAGCTTGGTTTCAATTGTTAAACGTAAAAGGATCCAATGGGTAGGCCATCTCCAAAGGATGAATTTGAACCGTGGAGTTAAGAAACTTTTCATTGGAAACCCTGGTGGTAGAAGATTAAAAGGAAGACCACGACTTAGATGGCTTGATGATGTGGAACGCGATTTGAAAAAGCTCCAGGTACGAGGATGGAGGAGAAAGGCGCAAGATAGAAAAGAGTGGGCTCATATTGTTAAGGAGGCCAAGGCCCTACATGGGCTGTAGTGCCATGGAGTTAGATATAAGTCATCAGTTCTTCCCCAGTGATCAGCACTGTGCCAATAACACGGTATGCTCAGTCCTCACCGTGGGATGGATAACCGAATCTGTTTCTACTTATTAAATTGTATCTATTGAATACAAATAGTACAAAATTTCATTCTCTGAAAAAAAATAATATTGCATTGCTTAAAAATTGCAAATATATATTTAATTCAATCGTACAAAAGCATCACAAATTAATGGATAAGGATATCTTAATATCTACAATTTAAGTAATTGATAAAAATCCATTGCTTCGATTCTAATGCTTTATTATTATTACTACTATTATTAATTAACAATTACCGTTCTACAAGGCAAGTTGCTAATATCTGTATATAGGTGCTGATATTAATATGAAAATACTCGTATAAAAACCAAAAATATAAAACTACGACAGATTAATAATAAAGTTAATTATTAAGGAAAAACACAAAATTTTTTGAGCAGAATACTACTGAAAATTATTTAGTAAATAATATTATAAGCAACTTACATTAATATAGGTATCGTAAGGTCACAGGAAACTAATAGATCTGATATTTACTGTAGTAAAGGTTTAGCAAGAAAAATCAAACCAAACATCAATATTAATACTGCTTGTTATTTAAATAAATAAAATAAATATAATTCAAAACTGAAAAGATAATTAATATACTCAAATCGAATGTAGACTAGATCGAATAAAACAGGCGGTTTTTTTTCTGCCAAATCCATTTTATGTTAGCACTTAAAATTTTTAAAATAATGATTAACAAAGAGGTTATTTTTCTATAATAATGATTTCTACTGTAAATTCATCAAATATTTCTTTAGGAATTTTTGCCAATTTTAGAGCTATTTCTCAACAAGGAACTAAACGGAAAATTTTTCAAAGACAAAAGTTAGAGCGTCCGTGTCCGTAAATAAGCATGCCAAGTTTCAAAAAGATCCACCCAGAGGCTCCATAGGTTTGATGAGCCACGAGTACTTTGAAAATTGACTAAAAATACAGATAGATAGTGAAGAACTTATGCCCCCAATATTCTAATCTGAAATTTTCTTCTTTAATAGATAATTAATAATGATTTCCTATTTGCAAATACTGAATTTCAATAATCTCGTTTGCTTCCAAAATGGAATTCCCTAATGAGCTATTTATTGTGGGAGATGGGCTTCTGTTTATTGGGCGTTGATATATTGAACCAACCAGTTTCAAATTTCCACTTGTCGCTCAATAACTAATTTCCAAATAAGGTGCTTCAATTCCTTCCAAATTAAAATTACTGATTCAGGAACTTTGAAATATTCAGTTTAAATGAAATTCAAAATAAGATTTATATTTGACTATTGAGAAAACTTGATAGTATATTTTTGAAGCCAGTAATTCACCTGTATCAAATAATACAAATACATTTTATTAATCGGTAATCGTATCTCCATTTTCAAATACTTGTGCTCCGCTTACGGATGGTAACTAGTCACAAACTGGCAATAATTGAAATGAAACGTGATTAATAATTAGTTTTAATTCTAGAATTACTGCCATTAAAAATATATAAAATAAATACTCTCATGCATGTACGTGGAATTTATGCTAGAAAGTGAAGCATATCCTGCTATTTTATAGGCTTTAAAAAGAAAAATAGCAGATAAAATAGTTTCAAAGTCCATATTTGAAACTGAGTGTGGATTTGTTTTCTATTTTATTACAAAGTTGTAATTGAAAAGTATAATTTATGAAAGAAATAAACTACATTGTTCGACTTGAAGAGAAACATCAAAATCCCTCGAACCACACTGTCCGTTTATCAGTTTCTGGATTTTCGTAGGGGAAGGTGGTGTCTGCTAACGTCAAGTTAGCCCCACGTGACTTTAATTCGAATTTTTTTTAGGTATTATGTTTGCGATAAAAATCTTTTTTTTTTCCGTTTTTTTCTGGAACAAACCCATCACAAGTGACTCACGCTGTCCGATTTTTATTTTAATTTTTTTTATTTTGACTCCAAAGGGGGGGCAGGTGGAGGGGTCACCTTTTCAGATATTTAGAAACTTCTAGTACAGAAAGGACAATAACTTGAAAACATAAAAACAAAATTTAAAAACACCCTCTTGATTATTCATTACAGAGTTCTAAAGATTTCAGCTTCGATTCTGATCCCATGAGATACACCTTCCTTTTTCTTAGCATTTGTTCTTTAAAGGTAATTTATTTCTTATTGCTTCTTGTCCTTCCTTTATAAATCACTCAATTCAACTTTTGATTTTCCTACGCAGATACGATACGCGTGTGTGTGTGTGTGGGTGTGTGTGTTTGTGTTTATGTCTCGGATCCCAATAACTTTCGAACGTATGGGTAGATCTTCTTGAAAACTGGAGTATTGTAAAACTGGAGAAGAGTTGATCGAACTTAAATAATGAAAATCTTTTTCATGAGTGGCGTTGTCGAGAAATTAGTGCGAAAAAGTGATAAAATTCGAAAAAGTTACAAAATTCCTACAGAAAAGCAATTAGAATTTTTTTTTCTTAATCGACGTCTTAAAAGATGAAGATTAATCGTTTTAGCCTTCCCAATACAGTAATTTGCGCTTTATTTAATGTGATTGAGCTCTACACAACTTACCTAAATAATGCTAACTTATTTTTTTTTCAGGAAATGACGTTTTGTATTTAATTTCTGGTTATTAAATTAGTATGTTATTAAAATTGAAATGACACTGCTTTTCTTCTAAATACAGTAAGGCATTGGCTGTCATTGTGGGTTTTGGAACTTCATACTCAAGGGAATGAGGAAGTTATTGGAAACAAGAGAATCGAAAAAAAAAAAGAAAAGAGAATGTACGGTATTGCTTTTCGTTTATTTCCGACAGACCCTTCAAATGATGAAACCTCTCCAAATTGATAAGTGCAATGTCTTTCTAAAAGACCTTTCAGACCAACTACACTTCAAAATTGCCTTCTGCTGACGGCTGGAGGAGGGTATCCGGAGTAGAGTGTGACACACGTTCCTACCAATTTAAGAACTCCAAGGGGACTGCGGAGTTAGCAGGAATTTTTGAACGTGAAGAAAATCGAATACACCAAGCCTTGCGTTCTATAGAGAACCTGAAACACCATATTACTACTTTTATTCTCAGTTTTTCACGGGTTTGCCAAGATCTTTCTTCCGATGAAGGCGGGATCGTTAGTGATCATGTTAGTTAGATGCTGTCATCAGCAAAAATAAATGCCATTAAAATCCTTTGAGCTACAAGAAAGATGAAATAGCGATCAAAATAGCGAACAATTTCATATTTTTAACTACAGTAAGCAGATCGTCATCAAATATAGAAAATCTATAAATTAAAACCTGAAAAAGGTTGGAAATCTTTTTTCCAGGCATTTTTAGTCTAATTTCCAACAGGAAAATGAAGTTCATCAAATCATCCAGAATGTGTGTGTGCATGTGTCTGTCCTTTTGAGCCGCAGAATAGATTTTCTTGAAACTTGGTCTGCATATTCAGGAATAGGATGATCTAACTATTACAGTTGAAATATTTTCTATATGAATACTTCCAAAGGAATCAGCACAAGAGAAAAGCATTGGAATGTAAACAATGGATTTCGGTGTATTTGTTAATATTTTATTATTTTCGATAATGACTATTAAATCTTTGTAATGCTTGCGGGATTGAAATTAATCCGATTGAGACAAATTAAGCGAATAATTCGGATTTAAGTGATTCTTTCAATGAAATGAAAAATTGGTACTGTTTGTATTTAAAAGGATATTACAACGGGAACATAAATGTAGGATTTTGTCATTTTAACGCCTGTAAGAAAAGATTAGATGATCCATTGTTTAGATTTCAATGTTTATCTATGGAAGATTTGTCCCATTTTCTCGCTGATTTCTCGTCAAGGACCCATCAAATATGCCTACCAACTTTCAAAAAGAAGAAGTGCAAAAGTCATTTGAAGGGACAGACAGACAGATTGATGAATTTGGTTGGTCTAAAATACTTTCAGGTAGTTTTGACCTCAATATTTCTGAACTCAATACTTGTAATAATTCAGTGACAGATAATATCACGATATATAAATAAAAATCTGATAAATGTTGGATAATTTTCATGGAGAGACTTTCTTTCCATTTACAACATTCATGTTATTCTGTAATGCGATTTCTCCTAAGGATTGGTGAACAATCTTTTCTAGACTTTTATAGACTTACAAATTTTTTGTAGATTTTTTTTTTTTGCTCTGCAGTACATATTAATCTAAGAGGCAAGTAACTACGAAGATATTTTGAAAGTATAGCCGTTTTTGTCCTCTCCTCTCAAAAATAAGCAGTAAGAGCAATAATAAGAGATCTCCTGATATAATACATATGTTTTTAATTGTCAGTAAGTCATGCGAAATTTCAAAAACATTTAATTTCTTAGCCTTGAATAAGAAAGATTCGAGGTTTTGGAAGTGATTGTTTACAAGTGTGCTTAGTAGGAAAGATCAATATTTTGGGAGATCTCAGTATCGTCATTCTAAGAAAAAAAAACATATAAGTATGTTTGGCTGAACTGCAGGTGAAGTTCATTAAACGATAAGTTTCGAAAATGAGTTATGACGATTCTCCAAACTCAGCTTCAACATACAAGGAATTATCAACTAAAACAGAAATGCTGAATTTTAAATACATTTTTAAGTGAATTGTTTCAAGTATATTTTACATACTGTTTCTAATTACCACCAAATTAAATCTGAATTGCCAAATTTGTTCAGACAAGCTACACTCAGTATTCTCATATGAGTTGTGAAGTGCATTGATGTAGACGGTGATATTTTTTATTTTTTTATAAAAATTCAAAAATATCACCGTCTACATCAGTACACATTACAACTCGTATGAGAATACAGAATATAACTCGTCTCAATGCACTTTGACATTCTATTCTGCGAACACTAATATTCATTAAATGACAAAGCAGTTAATCTTCTGTATCTTCACTCTTCATCCAACCTCATAAAACTAGAGTTTCATGCACAGTATTATGCACCAAATTCAAATAGGTCATCCTACATACGATGACGAAGGCTTTCTAGTTGTATCAGACTACGGTCGCGGTCGAAAGCATATACCAGACAGTGGTCGCGAAGCTCCGTCACACACACAACAAGCCGACTGAACTGTCAGCGCTATGAATAATGGTATTGAATGCCAAAGTTCAAATATTTTACAGCTATAGAAAGCAACTATATTGATTATTTATTATTATCTGTTATTGTTTACAGTTTCTCATTACCACAAATATATACTGTACTGTATCATTCGTTTCATCACCAACTCAAGCATAGGCCTAAGGGATGGTTGTTGTTTATTTTTGCTTTGACACTCTTTTATGCGAGTTCGCCTTCGAACGTGTATGTCGTGGACACTGTACTATGGTTATTGCCCAACATTTTTGCATACAGTTAACTTTAAGTGTTTGAACAAATATGTGACTTAGTAATGTATACTACGAATGATATCTGGCAAACTATATACTGTACTGGAAATGTATTACGACGAGTTCATCTAAGCGTCACCCTGTCGTAAGTCGAGTACTATCTATATACAAACTAAAGTAGCACTACTTCCCTAATCGTTTGAAATGAGTTTCATATGTTCATATAAACTCTTCTTACAAGATAAGTGGGTGACCTCGAATGCTGAGAATCATACGAAAATGGGCTTAGAATAAAAATCGCTCAAAATCACTCACTCAGTGGTATGAGTCATTCCCAAGGAACCTCAGCTGTTGTCTGCTAGCGCCATCACAGTGGCATGTTCTGCCTGCACTAACAAGTGCAACACTATCAGGTCAATAGGAAAAGTTTGTTGTTCAGATAGCGTAACTATATTAAGCAGAGGGAAATATACCAATTTGATAATGACATTGAAATATGTGTTTTTGGTCCTATTATATTGATATTTTGTTTCTTTGCATTACCAATGTTCCTCTCTTGGACTGTCAATAGTTGATCATTCAAATCTCTCTCGAGGTAAGACGTGCAGTTTTGCATGAGAATGACTCATACCACTGTTTTTGGCATGAGCGATTTATATTCTAAGCACATTTTCGTGCAGTTGTCAGCGTTCGAGGTCACGCACTCCCCTTTCTTAGAATAACTGTTACTTTTACCTCTCAGAATATTGACCTGTATAAAGACCGCTGCGTGATTTGTACCTCGTCCTTATTCTGTCAAGAGAAGCCATAATTTGGAACTTTTGTTTAACAAACTTTATCTCTATTTTTTTAGATGATAATTAGCATATTTTCAAACTCAAGGATTTTATTTCCAATTGCCACTTCAGAGCCCTTCAAGCTTCTTCTGCACATCTGCTACTGTTTCGTCATTTATCACTTGATTTTTATGTAGATCGTACTGAAGATAGATAATCCTCTAAGAGAGTTCCTTTTCATCTCCAAAGATTAATAGCATACCAAGAAGGAAAGCACGAGAATAATCAAATAGAGCAATATACTTTATAACTTTAAATTATAAAACATTTAGTTTAAAAAAAGTACTTCGATAAGAATTCTGAATTTTAAATTGAGTTAGCGATTGAATTCCAAAAGCAACAGTGACTAAATTCCGCAGAGAAAGATAACGAATAAAAATAAAGGTATAACAAGGTAAATATGTAGATAAAATAACCACAATCAAGAATCTCTTTAAAAGTATTTGTCCGTTTATAAAGATAAAAGAATATAATAAAATGAAAAACTGCTGCAAGAAGGAAAAATAAAGAAAATAAACAATAAGACTAAAAGCAAAATATTAATTATTATTTATTATAATTATTATTTATAATAAGTAAAAAGGTAATGATTTACAGATACTAAAATTATGAGATACCGGTACAATGAAAAAAACGTTGTTTGATAGATTAAAAAGTAAAGTTCTCAGAAACAGCAGCAACATACAAGACATTGATAGATACATCAGAGTCAGAAGAAAGTATTGGAGTAGACACGTGGATGGAATGGACGAAGACAGTTTAGTAAAACAAACAAAGCAGAGTAAAGCGAATGGTAGAAGAAAAAGACGACGACCTTCAAAAAGCTGGAAAGAATGATGGTATTCAGATGAGACAAACTGGTTTTGTACAGGTTTTTAACCATCCAAGTGTAAGGTTTTAGAAGAAACGTATCAGAAAAAATGATATAATGAAGATCACCCAGTTTAAAACAGATGATATTGGCTGAAGATTATCATTTAGTAGTAAAAAATATGAAAAGGAATATTGAATTTAATAAATAGCAATGGAACCATTGCAAGCCGTTCTTCTTACAAAACACCTTAAATCGTTTCAGAAAATAAATTGTTCTTTATTCAGTCATAACATTTGACCTTAAAAAAATTGTTCTTCAAAGTAAAGTAGATAAGCTGCTTACTTCTGGGGCCTTAAGAAACTGGATCTTAAAATAAATGTAGTACAATCACCAATTTTAATGAGATCAAGGAAGAGTTAAACTCATAAATAGGAAGTGTTTTATTCTTTGAATTATTTAAGAGTATCATGATTCGGCCCTTCGTTAAAAGTGACCCGTAGTTTTCTTTACATACAAGAAAATGTTAATAAAATAATCCCAAACATTCAAATTTATGAAATTTCAAACGAATTACTGCATTGATCTTTGGGTTATTTAAGGGCACAGTAGTTGGCCCTTATTGTGAGAGGCCCAAACATTTAATCAGAGAAGATAAACAACATTTAACTACTAAATACAACATTTGATGGTTATCAATGCTTCGTGCTTTAATTTATTTACGTTTATTTATGTTTCAATGGTATTTATGGCCTTAAAACTAGGCCTACGTATTCCAAATGTAATCAGATCTAGATAAGAATACTACATTTTTAAGAATGATCGGTTAATTAGTTAAAAGTTACGGCGCCCAGGAGATTCCCACTAACTACCTCCCTTACAACATAAGACACACAACACAAATCAAGTTCTAGCGAGCAAACAACTTCAATTTCCTGAAAAATGATTTATTTCATATGATTAATATCCTATTTCACATGCACATGAACTGTCCTGGTTTAAAAATCTAAAATGATTTGATGTATTTGAAGAACCATTTTGGTTTTAGCATGATGACTATACATTCCAATTTGTGTTATATGGAAAATTTAAAAAGATACGGTTTCTAAAAATTTAATGCGAATGTTTCCGGTTTGTTTTCTCTTTTTGATTACTTACAAGAATCTTCAAAATATTACTTAGATAAAAATACTAAATTTTGAAATAAAAATTCCCAATAGTTTATATTTTAGTAAGATACAGTAACGATATTCTTCCACCGTAGGATAAGATATACGAATGTTATTATTCTATACATTTGTTATTATTAAATTTAGTAATGATAAGCTAGTTTAGTAGTAATTTCTAGTTTTCATTTTGGTTCTTTTGGAAGCAGAACTTTCAAACGAAACATTTTTCGCAATATTAAACATTTTTACGAATATCCTTATCAAACTTTTTCAAAATTTAATTTTTTTATTTCAGAATTAAGAAAAGATTAACAGAAAAAAATTATGACAATTTTCAGAATTAGTAGAATTTTCATTGTACTACACAGTAAGATATGTAGTCTAGTCATATAGCAGAATGTAAAGGCTTGATAAAGGACGATAGTAGAAAAAAAAAAAAAAGATCTCGAAAATTCGTAATTTACGAATGAACATTTAACATTAACTCTTAGCGGTTACTTATTCGGTTATTCGAAAGTTTGCCCACCAACTATATGTAAACTGTATCTAATCCCTTCTTTCTTTAAAATGACCACAATATTAATAATGATTTGGTGACGTTCGTACAACTGTGGAAAAATAATGATATAATATAGCAAACAATATAGCCTCAAATCTCTGTGAGGAGATCCCTGGATTTGATAGGAATATTTAAATCCATATAGTCAAAGAAACTGTGTTAAAACTCAGGAGTCATATCTTGAATTAATATTTACGAATATCGGAAAGAACTTAGAAACTGACATCCTTTAACATCTCAATATCAGAATCTAATATTCAGATTAATAATGTTTATTAAGTCCGATTCCGAAGAAATACGAGCAACTCAATTTCAAATTAATTCTTTTTCTATTTACTGAGGATTAATAAATACTATAAACATTTTGTCTATTTCTTGCTCATTCAGAATGTTTCCAAAGTGTGGTTGATCTACATTAAAGATGTTCAAAAGAACTTACAGCTGTTGGGGTTTCTTCTTAAAATATCTAATTTTTTCATTATTTCAAGTCTTGACAACAAAAAATTAAAAACCTCCATTTATAAATTCACTTTATAACATTTAGTGAATACACAGTACAACTATTATACACGGTTCAAACGTTATTAGGAGACACACAGACAGATTTGATGAGTTTCATTTTCCTTATGGAAAATACACTAAAAAAAAATATACGGAATTTTCCTTGAAATTACTTTATTTTTATCTCGTTCTGTTCATTATAATCATTTACGTGATAATCGCGAGAACAAAACAGATCAGGTGAGCTCGTTATGGAAATAATGGTGGCTCTTCTCCTTGTGTGATGGATAGTGCTGCATACATTGATGAATCATCCTTTCAAAGCTGCTTCTCAAAATCCTTTTGAAGCCGAAGCAGAGTCCTTTATCATGGAAAAATGCTAATTAAGGCTATTTTTTTTTATTAATCACCAGTGGCATTACCTGACAGGATTCCACCATACGCGCACGAGACGCTCAACAACGTTTCTGAATAAAAAGAAAAAAAAATCCGTACGTTCCTTACCCACCCCTCCCTCCAATAAGGCATCTTCGTGATCCGACGTTTCTTCTTCTTTCAGGAAAACCCCCTCCTCAGCAGTCTCCCTTCTGTCTTGTACCGCCCACATACAGAGACGAGTCTCATCTTTTCTCCGACAAATTAGTGAGAGCTAATCAAAAGGGAACATGCAGACTTGGCAGGTGGCCTATGATTTCGCTGTTTCCCCATCTCTTCCATTCTGCGTGGGAGTGTGATATCAACTTATTGAACACTGATCTTCCGGACGTATTCAAAGAAACCAGACTTACAATCAAACCATACGTTGGATGTTGGATTTTAGAACCAACCGCTTTTCAAAAAAACTGGCAACTTTCCAGACATTAACGAGGAAACATCTTTATGTCTCGAATAATTGCACACCATGTGCAGGCTTTTTTTTAATTCTTCATATTCTAATAACATATTGTCATATTCAAAAGCTAGCAGATGGTGCTTATTACAGAGAACCATTTGTATCTCGCGAGAAGAATAGGCGATTTCAAAAGGTAAGAAACATAAAACAAAAGTCTCTTTGTCTGTACATTGAGATGCTTGGTTTTTCTGTTATGATTCTTAAATAGCTTAAGTTTTCAAAGATCTTATGCTGAGATCCCACGAAAAATCATTCGTGTCTATCAAAATTCAAAATACAAGTACTCTGATATAGAAGAACAAGTAGTTCTTTAAAGAACTTAATTCTACTTTCTGAATTTTCTTGTTCAAAAAGTCTCATATTTTCATTCATAAGTTGCCTAAATCGGATTAATTTTTTATCGTATTAAACCGTCTCGCAAAGGAATGATGTAACTAAAAGGATCAATATTCATTTCAGGTAAATATTTTACTGCACCATCAAGTAAACTTTTTAATTTTAATAACACAAATATAATTTATTATAAACTAAGATGCAAATATAATAAATAATTCTTGAAAGAACTTTAACCCTACAATTCAAAAGACGTACATCAAAAACCGTTTTCTTCGTTAATCCAACAAGACATGTAAATAAACTCAAACATCTTCATTGTAGATACCGATATTTCGTTTTAATTTCTAAAACTTTTTCAAGGTTTAGCTTGTAGAGCAAAACAAATTAAAAATAAAATAACATAACTATAAAAAATAGAAAGAGAAATCTACAGTGAAGATGTTGAAGTTTATTTATATGTCTTGTTGGATTAAAGAAGTTAACTTTAACCCTACTTTCGTTAAATTATTATTTCTTAAAAGTTCTTTATTTTCAGAAAACGACACAAAAATTAATTCACATTGTTCAGAATAAGATGCTTCAGTAATATTTATAAGTAATATGTTGTACATACATCTAGTTGATATACTCCTTTAATTCTTCTAA
>JAFIDM010004315.1:4688697-4706818 GCA_023159025.1 Thereuonema tuberculata | reverse complement strand
TTAGAAGAATTAAAGGAGTATATCAACTAGATGTCTATATAGCATATTAATTAACATTATTTACTGAAGTTGTCCAAATCAGAAACTTTTAAACTTGTCAAATCATGAGTTAATGGATGAATTTACAGGGTGTTTCCCAAATGGACAAACTTACTCTGGTTCGTTTGAAAATGTAAGAATGATTTCTCGCGTTAATTTCTCGACAATCCTCTATTTACAGAAGATTTCAAAGATACAGTTAAATCGTCTCTACTCTTCAAATCTATGCAAAGTTTCAAGAAGATCTATCCAGATATTTATAAATTATTAGGGGAAGATACACACATACAGACTTGATTGATCTAATGAGACTCACTTTGATAAAACGACAGCAATGTAAAGTCAAGATGTGGCGTATTTCAATATAGTTCTTATCATCATTTGTTTCGATTGCTTGTTAGTAATTGGATCTATAAGAAGACTTCGCCATTCTGAGCATCGATAACCATATTGAAAGAGACGCCGTAATTTGAAAGAAGTTCCTGAAAGAACTTTAATTACTTTCCTTCAATCTTTTTTTTTTTTTTTTTTTTTTTTTTTTACCCTTCGCATGCCTGGTGGGGTTTGATCAAATCCCAGTTATTTTGAAATGCTTATAGTTTTTTAATTACTGTATTAGCACCTCTGTGCATCTCAGTAGCTGGAGACAAATGTTTAAAACAGCGATTACAACGATTTCGTCAGTGAAGCGGTCGCTATCCCATCGTGCAGTCTACTTCAAACTTGCTTTGAATATGTGATACCTCACCGGCATAAGTTGTATACATTTTATCGGCATTTATTTTTTTTATTATTAATAATTTATTTCTACCCACATCATTTTTTTTATAAAGTACATTATATTTATTTCAATTCATGGCAGTTTCAAAGATGTCTGTGAGTACTTTCAAAGCAAATAAAACTGAATACTCTGCCAATTGAAAGAACGAAGATCCCTTTTTTCGAGTTTGTTTGGATTTCAAAAGGATTACACAATCGTGTCCTGTATGCCAAAGCTTCGCAAATACGTCAACCTGCTTTCGTCTCTTCATCATCACAATGAGATTGATGATGAAACAGGATCACAAATGAAACCATCAATCGTAACTTTCTACAGTAAAATGTTCATTTTTCTGTGTTAAAAAAGAAAAGCTCTCTCTAAACAGCTAAAGATGTTGTAGACAAGCTCAGTCGCACATACGACATTTCTAGACATCACAAGACAGCAGATGGCAACTTACGGTCTACTTTTCAATGCTGAATGCAGCAGGAATAAATGCCATCATCATCCGTAAGAGCCTGGAAAACATCATAATTTTATAAAAGATCTAGGATTATCTCTGATACAGGAACACATAAAATTTTGACAAGCCATCTGCCTTCTGGCTTGAGAAAACGTAGAAGTTCTTGGTGACGACGAGGTACTAGCTACAAAGCAACCTGGGGTGACAGGATGATGTTCGGTGTCCAAGAAAGAAAGATAGTAAAACTAAATACCTTTGTTGCAAGTGTGAGAAAAGCATTTGCATGGAACATGCAAATTTTAAACGTTAAAACTGTCTTCAGGTAGACAATTGATTTTTATTATTTTAAGCCAAAATCCGGTCCAAATTATGATTTTCTGTAATGATAGGTTCCTACTTAATACAAAAAAGAAAGGAAGTGTGTTATATCTTCATTTTTCAAAAGTTATTTTCGTTGTTGTACAAGACTGATTTTTACGCCAAAAATTACAGTTTTGGAGAATCACTTAGGTTATTTCTATTAAAAGAGATTTGACGAATCAAAACTGTTTTAGTGTGTTTATAAGAAAGCCTATTCTCCTCAAAAACAAAAATAAAAACATAAGATTATAGAGATAGGTCCGATTTTTCAATGGGGTCTCGCACACCAGGCATTTGTTTTGATTTTTCACCAGGTATGCGAATGGTTAACTAATGGAAATAATAAGTCTTCATTTCTTATTTAAAATTATAAAATATAATATTTATAAGTATAATACCTGTTGAATACAAACAGTAGAAACTTTCCAGTATTTGTGGAAAATAATTAAGTCTACATTACTTAAATTAAATTGGATTACTTTAACAGCTCGTAAACATAATTAAGGCGAGTTGAGGGAGGATTGCTTAAACAAATCGACAGAAGTCGAGTGTTTCGGTTCTAAAGCATCCACAAGGGAAATATTTCTTAATAAAGTTAGATCCCATCTTGTCTTTAAATAGGCATACAAAGTTTCCAGAAGATCAATCCAGCGATTTAAAAACTATAAAGGGAGAGGGGTGAAATAGGACATACAATACACTCACATACACATTGATGCACCAAATACACATTGTCCAAAATGGCAATCCTCACTGTTTAGCAAATTAGGATATTAAATATGATATTTCTGAAATGTAGTTACTTAAACGAAAATTAGAAACACTTATCAGTAATGGCTACTTACTATTTTCGTGTTCCCTAATAAAATAGTGCAGTAACACTATAAAACAGTAAAAAATCAATAATTTTTGTTATTTTTAATTATTTATCAAAGCTACTGTACTCTCCAAAATTAAACTAATATTTTTTTTTATCTATTGATGTCTCATGAAGATATGTTTATTAATTTGTGCATCTTATATGGTTCTGTCTTGTTGAACCTCTTTCTTTGCAGTTTTCAGTTTCCTTGAAGAGGATAAAAAAATAATAATAATGTATTTAAATTTTTAATTTATTTCATTGATTCTTGCTATTTCATTTATATATTTTATTTTTATTCGATGACAATACATTGCTCCTCTTCACTTATGGAAACTTTTCGTCGATGGTCAAACCAACAATATTACCATTTGAGGAATGTAAACGAAAATTGCAAGGCTTATGTAAAACTTACAGTTTATATTCAAGTATATTTTAGAAAAAACAAAAAAAAACTATTTTTACCTAGATCGTAATTATTGATATTACAAAGCAGATTCGCCAATGCAAAATTGTTATTTCTGAAAACAAAATTTAATGAAAATATAGATGAAAGTAGTTATATTGCGAGTAAATTACTTGCATGTTATGTGTTAAAATATATAGTATGATACTTTTCAAGTTTTCGACCCCAACTGAAACAGGTTTATGAGAACTTTTACATTTCCGTTGTTAGACGGAATTTGTAAATAGTTTGTGGAACAGTTTTTTTTTCTTCTTAATTTCTGCTTTTCTTTTCTTGCCCTATACCAGTAAACGTATATTGGAATAAAGAACAGGTCGTCAACTAGAAAAAGATCAAATAAATTTTTAGGTATGAAATGAAATTCTCAAAAAAATAATCAAAAGAAAATAACAATGGAAACCTTTTGTAGATTTTCTTTACAATTGAGAAAATGAAACATCCTGTTTTACAAACACACTAATTACCGTATATGCTCCAATAGAGGCCTCGGCGTTTATTTGCAAAACTAGCCTCGGCTCCCGGCGTTTAATACAGATCGGCTGCTATTAGAGGCCGGCCATTATTAACAAAAACCTTCAGAACGCAATATTTTTACACATAAGAATTACATTTTTACACATTTTTAACAGTCTTATGTAGCATGTGAAATTCAAAAAAAGTAGCTTTCTGTAATAATAGCCTTTTTCTAATATTACAAAAAGCTACTTTTTTTGAATTTCACATGCTACATAACTGTTAAAGATAAATGGCAATGTCTTTCTGTACCTTTCGCTGCTATTCGTCGTCCGAATCCGCAATGATGGGCGGCCGCCTCACCGGAAGTTTCTTTCGCATATTCCACCGCGCGAATCTAAAAGGGAATGTCAAATGAAATGTAAGCACGTAAGATAGTACGCACGACTGTAAAGATGTGGACGCTTACACTAGTAATGGTAGGCAAATATCAAAGACCCGGCTACTGTTAGAGACCGGCTACTATTTGGCCGTGTCCCCTCTGCAGTCCGGCGCTTATTAGAGACCGCCGACAATAAGAGCCTCGGCGCTTATTGGAGCATATACGGTATATTAAATTTTAACTGTCCTTAACAGAACTTTTATAAATATTCTTTTTATGGGGCATATACTGTTTAGTGCCAGATTGTGATTTTTTTTTTAATTTGCTTAAATTTATACATTTGAAATAGCTTATTGTAAATATATTTAATTACAATGATGTTTAATTTATGTATTCATTTTTATAAAGAAATTATGTTCTGTAGTTTTAGAAATTTTTCCTATTATTTTAGCAAAGTTTGCTTACAAAATTACTTGAAAAATATTTTTATCTTAGTCAAGGAATGGTGAGTGACTTAATAGCGTTTTTTTTTTTTCATTGTTATGCTTTTGGAAAAAGCTAATGAGCGAAGATGAAAAGAAGACAGAAGCAAAATCGAAGTAGTCTGATGTAGAGACGATTTTCCTGTTCCTTGATGTTAGGTTAGGAAAAGACATTCGACTTTCTTCACGATAAGACTTCACCAAGCTAAGAGAACTCAACAAGTTCTATCTTATAGGAGGTGGATAGGCTGTTATAGTGTTCACTCTCGCCATTTATTAAGACCTAATACAAAGTTGTCATCGAACGCTTTTCCTTTGTCATTATTTGGATAATGGCTACGATTGAAGATGAACTGAAGAAAAATACTTTGCGCAAGATGAAAGATGCAATCTCTTACTTACATCCATAGATGTAATAAGTTTCATTACTAAAGTGAAAAAACAGTTTGTGTTGGAAGAAATAAGATATTGAAGTACTGCAGGTCAAACAGAGTTTTAGAATTTTAACAGACTTTGTTTAGGTTTTAAAGGTGTTATTTAAATTTTGAACTTTGTTTACTGACATTGATATTATGATGTTTGGGAAATATATCAAGAAAGTATTAGAGGGCAGCAGAGGAAGGGAAAATTGTTAGCTTTCAGAATTTACTGGGTTTTAAATATTTCTAGTTGATTTATTATTTGAGAATTTTCTTGATATTAAAAGATTTAAACTTACATTTATGTTTTGTGTTTCTTAATTTTTTTTTGTAAATTGGATCTTGCTTTCCTTGTCACGTGGTATTTCTAAACATGATAAGCTACACTCTTTTAAGAGAATCTGGAGCTTCGGAGTAAAAAGTCCTTATGATTTCTTTCAACTGTGTTGGAAGTCTAAAGAATTCTATCAGTGGAGTTTCAGGCTTAAAAACTACTGTAAGTTGACCTTATTCTTCACAATTACACACAAACATTAAAATAGCAGAAATAGAACCCTTCTACAAATAACACCTTTTCTTATGTTCAGAAAAAAAAAAAAACTTTCATTTTACCATTCAAGTACAGTTTGTCATTGAAGTAGATAAAGTTTGTCCACCACAAGATGAAACATAGCCACGCCTACGTCACGTGGTAGGCGACGATTCCAAGAAGCCATTTGAGGGGTCGCTGTGATAGTTTATAAATTTTCTGGGGAAATGCACAGATTTTGTTTCTTGACAACAGAGGAATTGATGATAAAAAATACGACATTTTTTTATATATAATAATAATAACTATTTTTTTTTTTACCGTAACGGTGTATAAAAGTGATTTGCTGTTTAAGAACTTTTATATTTATATTGTTCTTATTTATTTCAATTATGAAAAATCGTAATTATATAAAAATTATATTAATTAATGTAAGTAACAAATATATTCACTTCATGGTAATAATGTTTTATTTAACAATTAATTGTTAACAGTTAAAAAAAAAAACTTGTTTAAAAACAATCCCGTCAAGTTCCTCAGAACATTTACAAATATACAAATTAAGACCATTGGCACTTAGCTGCATGAATTACAACTGCAAGCTTTGATATAATGAAAATGAAAACAAAACTAAAATCATATAATATTGTTTGCAATAATAATAGTCAATCAAAATACCAAAATAAAATTTTAGAATAATCAACAATATTGCAGGTGATGATTTAAATTTTAATAATGAAAGATCGCAACTGTTTTTAACAAAATTACAAACACTAATTCTTGACTTTTTTTTTTTTTTTTTTTTTTTTTTTTTTACTTTTTTAATGTTTGCTAGTCCTATTAGATATTTAAAAATAAAGAATACCTGTAATATAGGTGCTGATTGATTAATATATAATTATTAACTGTAAATTAATAGTTAATTATCTAATACAAAAGAAAATAAACTTAACAAAAGTTAAAAGTTAAAAATTTAGAGTAATATTCATCAATTACGTCAGTGATTAATAAAGTTTTAACATTGTAGTGTTTCAGAATTATATTTTTCCCAATTAATTTGACTGAATAATTTATATTTTATATAGTTTTCCATTCTTAGACCAAAATTAATTATATTATTTTATTGATTTGAAAGATTTTTAACCAATTATATCTAGTTATTTTTTCATTATTTTGATTATTTTTTTCCCTATTGACAATATAAATAATTTTTTCTTTAATAGTAAGTATTTTTAAAATTTTTCCTAACTTTTTTTTTTTTCCAAAAATTTTTCTTTTCCAACCCTCAACCCTATTCTGAAATGAATTCTCCGTTTGAAGAGGCGTGGCTAAGTCTCTTCTCGTGGTGGAAAGACAATACCAAGTAAATCATTTATTAATGAAATTCATTCAGTTCAAATGTTACTGAAAGTGTAACATTCTAATATGTCTTGAAAGTTGAATCTTTTTGCATCGATTATTCTATTTTGGAAGAGTCTATTTAATGGAAAAACATGTGAAAAATCGACGTATTATTAATTCAGAAAATAGATAAAATCATTTTTATCACACCAAATTTAAATGTAAAAACTACATTTAATATGAAAAAGCAAATTTTCGAAAAGATTACACGTCTTTCTACATTTAAATTTGGTGTGATGTTAAAAATATTTAATAGTGGAGGCTTTGGGAGAAAAAATCTACTAAAAAAATATGGGAACTTTATAAATAAAATCATGTCTATTTGAAAAATGAAATCAATGTAATTTAGTAATACTGATTGCTGTAGTAAACACAGGAACAAAAATAAGGAATATTAATATCTTTAGTGCACTGAGTCATTTCTATATGGTAGTGGTTAACGGAAAAATTTTAATTTTCAAAATGTTTCAACATCTGGAGAAAAATGAAAATTTCGTTGCATACAATTAAAAAAACTAATGTAGGATCAACAATCCCAGTAGCGATCGCTCCACGGCTTCCTTAAAGAGCGAATTTTAAAATTTCTGAAACTTTACAACTTCAAAACCCACAGAAAAAAAATAGAAGCTCTCCATAGATTTGGGAGATTCCATTATAATAAAAATAGACCAACCACTGTAAGATTTATTTCAAGAAGTGAAAGAAAATTGACTTCCTATTACTAAATTAAATAATAATTCTAGTTAAAATCAATATAAAAAAAATGAGGAAATAAATTTGTATAATATGATAGATTTTAATAAAACGGATATAAGCAATACGTTTGGCAAGACGTTTTTAACAACCATTTTTTTTTTTTTTTTAAGTATATTTCTCTAGCATTTGTTGGTCCTGAGATGACGGACAGACAAAGCGGGGAATTAAGGCTTCTCCTGCTACACTATATAGAAGCATTAAAGGGGTGGTGGTGGGGAGTTCGGTGCTCAAATTCTTTTAGCCATTCTTAAGATTGCCCTCATGATTGCCATAGAAGCTTGTTACATTCCTTTACCTTTAAGTTCTTTATATTATCAAGAGATACCATTATGAATTATATCAAAAATGCTTGTAGATACATATATTTTTTTGCGTCTTTACTCTTATTCGTTTTAATTCATTATATAGATTTGAATTTTTTAAAAAATAAAAATTAGAAAACTTACAAGGACACAGCTTTCAACTTCCTCGAACTCATTTATGTCAACTTCCGCGAACTTAAGTTATAAGTTCAACTTCCTCGAATTATAACTGCAATCTGGAAAACTTTTAAAAAGTTCCACAAGAACTAAAAGTTGGAAGAGAATTTGTGTTCATTGTTGAAGTGGTCGGCGAGGTCCTTCCCATTTCCCGGTCGCAAGAGCTCTGACTGAAGTCCGAAGCAGTTCTTAGACCAGCGACACTTTCAAAAGAAGGGGTGGGCGATATTCATCTTCAATTACTCAAATAAACTAAATATTTTTAATAAGTAAGCGTTTCTTGACGTGACTTATTTTTCGCCAACGACAGAACTCTACAGAATGTGAAATTTCTATGCATTTGAGAAATACTTCAACCACTAATCTTTATTTCTACTCCCGCCGTTTTTGTTCCCGCCTCCCTTTTATAGACATGTCGAGACCCGCTGTTCCATCAGCTCTGTAGTTAAAAGGAAATGGAAAGTAAATCAACCAGATTTATAGTCACCTAAAAAATATAAACTGAAAAAAAAATATAAAACAAGCACAATTCTTTTATCTGTTTCGAAATATTGTAATCTTCAACTTTCGAATGCTAGCATGGAAAGGGCACATGAATAAATTATTAAAAATAAACAAACAAAACAATTGAGTCGGTCAATGCAAGAACGTCCCAAGTCCCAAAATATGAAAATTCCAGGTCAAAGCGTTTTAGGTGTCTTGAAGCATCAGTTGCTGAGGCTGGCATTACGCAATGGTGACGGCAATAACATCCCAAGTAACGAATCCAGACAGTTTTTCTTATTTATCTCAAAAAAAAAAACTTACTTGGACTTGGGACGTTCTTGCACTGACCGACTCAATTGCTATTCCAAAAAATAGTAGTTCGTTCACTTACGATTACTTTTTTTGTTTTCAAAATCATAGCTGTTTCTTACCAAATATTAATTGGAATAGTCATTATAAGCACATAAACCTTACATTAAAGTTTCAAGGTTTAAAGTATAAATAGTTTTTGAGTTATTTAATCAATGAATAATGACCAATCCCAAAATTAATAAGATCTTGCTTGTCAACTCATACACCTACCTCTACAATTTGCTCTCAGTTCATGTATAGATTAGATATCTAGGTATAGTTTATGAAGAGTAATGATGAATAGTGATTGATGTTTTCTTTGTAATTGTTACAGTATTTGTGATACCAGGGAAAAAAAAGGGAAATACTTAAGAAATAAAAATTCTATTGCATTTTAATTATAAGCTTTTTTTGTCAGCATTACAAATTCCCAAAAAATAGAAGAAAATACTTTTACAGACATTATTCAAAATTTAAGTTATTAGATGTGAAATTTGCAACAACTGAACTACATAAAATTTATATAACAATATAACAGTTTTGTGCCAACAAATTGTTTTCCTAAAAAACAAAAAACAAATAACAGATCATTTTTCTTAACTTCTTTTTGACCTAACAAACAGGAATAGATTAAAATTTTGTATCTCTAATTATTCAAGAACTCAACAGTTAAACAAAGCCTTCTTGTATACAGAAACTCAAATTCTTAAAACAGTTAACTTTTATAAGAATATGGGTTATGATATGAAATTCATTCCAATTGATAAGTGGATGGCACCTACCTCGGTCAAGGAGGAGTCCAACTAACAAACTATATTCTTATACTTTTGAGACGAAAAACGCTTAACCTCAGTTGGGTTTTCTTTTATTTCAAGGAAACGTACGTTTTTCAAAATAGAAAATTCTGGAAGATAAGTTGGAGACTCGCCTAAGATCGCAGTTAAGTGTTCAGCTGGGATTTTCCAACGACAACCAAAAGAAAAAAAGTAAAAATACCTTACAATAGATTAAATTTTGTAATAAGTTAATAAACACATAAATAAACTGATGCACTTTTCACAAATATAAACAATTATAATGAAGATCGATTTTACTTATAGCTAACAAATAGATAATAATTAAAAAAATTGTAACTGAATTTTTTATTGTTTTATTGTTTTTCTTTCCAAATACTTATAAAAGCTTTTTTGTTTCACTTTAACACCTTTATATTTATTGTAGTAATAGTGAATAATTACATTACAGTGAAGTAAGTATTACTTCTTGTATTTTTTCCCCCAATCTTAGAGGAATTACTTGTGATTGAAATTTACATTTATACATTTCATTTTTCAAAATCGTCTACAAAAATACCCCAGTTACAGATATATCACAAAAAGATTATATTTACTTAAGACATCATCTTAAGCAACAAAACTGAAACTGAAGCACTTTTTCAGCGTCCCTGTGTCTTTTTCACTGACACTTCCACGAAAGAAACAAAACAAAGTGAAAAAAAATTCTTTTTCATACTAGGAAGTTTGGACTCTATAGTTAAGATTCCCGTTTTTAGCTTTTTCTTCATGTTTATTTGTTTGTAAAAAGGGTTGTTATTTCTTGATCGTATATCACACACGTAGCACTGGCGGTTGCTTCGTCTTGGGAAAGAAAGACATCTCTGACGAAGAGCAAACATTGGTATTTGAATATGACAGTCTTAGAAAGCACAGTCCGAGCTGTGAGGCCGCACTCACCCTAGCAGAGTTCTGCGCTGAATAGCAGTTTTTGGTTTATCATACGACCGGGTTAGAAATAAGCTGGAAGCCTGGGTCTCCTGTAATGTTTTTTTTTTTGTCTGTTTGGGTTACGGAGAACATATCTGTCACTTGCACGTTTCCCCAGCAGCTGTTCCACGCAGGAACAGAAGAGTCCATATGGGAACGGGCAACTTGGATCACAAACATACAAACACACACATCTCGTGACTAGTGATTACGTTCAAATCACTTAGAGAGCCAACAATGCTTGCCTTTTTTTTCCGTTGATCATTTATAAAAAAGTTTCTGCAGCTCACTTCTATACAGGTATCGTGTAGTCTTCAGAGTAACCCTTCATCGGGCCCTGGAAATGATTCTTTTGATTCCTTCAAGAAATAAGAAGAAAAAATAAATGATAAAACAATATAAAAACATTAAGGATCATTATTTATATACTTATTTATAAATTAAATTCTAGCTAGAGGAAATAGATAAATGCAAATTCCCTCTATTATCCTGTTCAAAATTTTTATGTGAAATACTGTAAGGAAATACACAAATATAAATAAGACTGATTATTATATTATTTATTTAGCTATTTTTTTGAGTAAAATGTAATTAATATTTAAAAAAAAATTAAAACTGGAAATTGATAAAACATATATTAGGTAAATATGTAAATATAAATAGCATTCGTGACTAATTATTGTAGTTAAATACGATCATTTATAAGTTAAAAAAAGTGAACTAAAAATGTATATAATAAATTGATGAAATAATTTTACTAATTTATAAGTCATATTTGAAAAAGACAAAATTTGAGATTAAAAAAATTGAAAAAAACATAATTATACGAAAATAGCAAATTTACAACAATATTTTAAGTATAACTAAATGAAAATTTTAAGTAAAAACACACAATTATAATAACGAAATGAATATGTTAAAATAAAAGTTAACTAAAACTAAAATCAGTAATACTAAATAACACAACTCTGGTAGTAACTGAATGCTAATGATTTCTCATTTTTGTTTAAGATGAGACATATTCTATTATCTCGTAATTATTAGGCACCTTTTATGAAAATAGTTGCGTTAATTTTAATAAAATGTATATTGAGTGTGTGGTAACAATTATTATTCAAAAGAATAAAACAGCAAGAGGTGGATTTTAGAACCAGCACTCAGGTCAGTTATAAAAAGAGCCTAGCGATGTATTGGAATGCAAAAAAAAAAAAAAAACATCAATTTTAAATCAAAGATTTGAACAATATTAACTTAAAAGAAACTTTGTTAAGTAAAAATTTCCAGAAAAACTAATTTTTTATACAAAGATAGAAATTTCTATCTTCCCATTGGAAAATTAGGATCATCAAATTGGGTGCGTTTCCCATAATAGCATTGAAACCCTCGGAGGGATCTTCTGGAAACTTAGTATGCATGTTCAAGGAGTAGGATTTAACTTTTCTATTTGAAATCTTTTCCAAGTACAGTCGGACCTCTATTTAACGAACCTCTATTTTGCGAATTTCTCTATTTTGCGAACTTTTCTTTGGAACCAAGAACATTTTGCTAATTTCTTCGTAAAATAACCTCCAAATAGCGAAGGGCATTTTCTATTTAACGAACTTTTTCGTGGTATCTATTTTTTTTTCCTACTTGAAATGTTTTTATTCTTAATATTCCCTTATAGGAAATGAAAGAAATGTGGATACAGCTGAGGGAAAAAGAAGAAATTAACGATGATGTGCTGATTGATGATTATCTTTCACTTGATTTTGGAGTTCAGACCTCGGAAACACTAACTGAATCGGATATTTTAGAAAGTGTGAAAAATAAAAACAATACAGCTATGAATTGCGATGAAGATGATGATAATGAAAATGGAAATGATCATGATGCAGAAATCAATAAAAACTTCATATGATGAAATACTGAAATCATTTGAAACAATCCGATGCGGATTACAATTTGAAGAAAATACGCCTGAAGGGGTTTTTGGTGCATCGCAAAGATGCGAGACGTGCTATAAGCGTAAACACTTTTTCAAAAAAAAAAAAAAAAAAAACTAAAAAAAAAAAAAGACAAGATTAACAGACTTTATTAGTAAAATTTAAGTACGCTTATGGTAATGTATGCTTTATGTCATTAAAATTATTACGTTTTTAATAATATTTATTGTTTATGTATTTTAAATCTGTTTTATGTAGTTTAAAGTAATTTTAAAAGGTGAATCTCTATTTAACGAATTTTCCATATAACGAAATTTTTTCGGGATTTAGCGACTTCTTTAAATAGAGGTCCGACTGTATTACTAGTCGAGAAATCATCACGAGAATGCACAGAATTTCCACAGAACATTGAATCTAAACAATGTATTTCTATTCTTGTTCTGTTCGTATCTCATTGTTTTAAACAATCAATCCTTATTTTCATTCAAATTGAGGAGGAAAAAAACCACGCACACAGACTTGTTGAACCTTATTTTTCATCCGAAAATAGACAATTAACAAAGGAAGCGCTGCAATATAAGCAAATAAATATAAAATAAAAAAGATAAAACATACCTTTATTTTTTTATAACTTTTTATATAACCTACTTAATTAAACTAGTGTATGATTAGATCTTAATTCTACCATGCAAAACACGAACCTAAAAAGTTTTACTAAGTTCTTTTTCAGAACGTCCTAATCTCTGTTTCTCTTTGTGAAATTCCGAACTTTAATTGTCTAAATAACTCGAAAGAGAATACGAAACGAAGTGTTTACATTTCGGCGGCCTTGTTGTTGCCTCACCTGTGGCTGTATGATGTTTACTATAGAAAGTTTGTGCAGTTCGGAGCTTGAATTTAACATAAGCATTAAATAGCATTTTGAAAACCCAAATGGCTATCAGGATATACCGTAAAGGGAACAGAAAGAGCTTAGTTTATAAGCTTATCTGTCAAAATCACTACTTGTTTATAATTTAAATTGCCGCCAGTTCATCGTATAGATAGTAACTCAACAAACGCTATAACTTTCCATAAAGCAATACTTTTAACAGATTAGAATTAATAAATGTATTATTAGATTCGAAATACAGGAGTCGTGCAATTATCTTGTTCCGTTGTGGAACAACGACAAAAGTATGAAGCGCAATTGTATTTTTCGTATTCAACTAACAAGATGGCGAAAGGATGGATTCACATGTAGATGACACTGATTGGAAATGATTTGTCTCAATGGGAAACCTATTATGGTTTCCATGGCAACTGAGTGAGTTATCATGTTCTGAGATCAAAATCATTTCCCATCACAGAATGAAAATCAGATTAAATATTAGGCCACTCCGCAGCTGTAATCCCTTTATGAACTTTTCTATTCAATATTTTGCAAAAGGAAACTTTACTTTTAAATGATTGTCTGAAGAAACTCAGTTAACTTTATTTCAAAAATGTTTGACGCCGCTAAAAAAAAATAAAAGAGAATTTATTTGCATGAATTAAAAAAAGTCATTTCTTTACGGAAAATCTGCTCTTGTTTTTAAAATAACAAACTTTTATTTTGACTTAACATTCCCTCAAATGTGGATAGAATTTTGTTATTCGTTTTGGGAAAGTTGTTTTCCTACAATGCGTTCGTTCATTGTTATTGCTTGTGGTTAGACCTCTGGCAAAAAGATGCATTAACTGTGGAAAACAATTTGTCTAGAATAAATAAATGACATTTTTAAGGGAGAACTCAGGAGTAAATAAAATGGAAACCTAATGTACATTTGTTTTGCAACGGGAAATATTGACAGACTCTGTTTTGATAGTTAAATGCGTTTTATACCTTATCCCATCAAGTTTGTGCAGACGAAGTAACAATGCATCTTTCCACAACGCTTTGTAATTAAGATAACTATAGTCCAGTTACTGTAAATCTGAAGACATTATCATTCCTTTCTTCACTAGAATTATTGCTTGGTTGTCGTTGTAAGTTACTTCCGGTGGTTACATCAAATTCGTCATCGCGCTACAGTGCTTAATTTTTGTTATTTTTGTTGGTTTATCAATATAAAAATAAAATTATATATTTTTATTCATTTTATTTATTTATTTTCGTGTTTTCGATTTCATAAAAAGTTTATTTTTAGTCGTCCATTTCTGTTATCGATGCCGTCTGCTCTCTTTTCTTCCCCGGCTTTTCAAACAATGGGCTAGGCTTCGTTGTAAGCGAGGGTTCGGTTTCCTTAACATTATTGAACACTAAATGAGACGAAATACCTGTTGCTTCAGCCGTTTACAATAAGAGATAGACGATTTGAAATAAAAAATAACATTCCAAATGATTCCTCTCGAGTGACTCTTCAAAGTTTTGTTGGAACAAACATACAACGGTGTGGTCTTCAGCAGTCGCCATGTTCAGAACGATGTTAAAAACGGAAGTATACGGAGTAACTAATGCTCAATCGTTTACCATACATGAAGTTGTCATGTATCCTCAGATTTACAGTGAATTGACTATAAGATTCAGAGACGTTAATAATATAAGTTTAATTAGCTTCATAAACATCTGCTTTAATAAAATAAAGGCAAAATATCCTTTGCCTGTGAATTAAGAACTCACATAATTGATTTCAGGATTTCGTTTTTCTTTCTATATTATCGCCATTCAATAAAAATGATTGTCATGAAAATAAAGAATAATTCCTAATTATATTTGCATTAATTCTTTATTTTTTTATGTAAAATTAGGAAAAATTTTGAAGGAATCTTCATCATCAATCATATATTCGTGAAGCCTTAACCTTTTACGCATCAATTGAAATCCATGCGTTTAAGAATCCTATGACTTTTGTTTTATGGATAAGGGAAAGTATTCTATAAATATCCATGAAATACAACCTTGCTCTTACAGTTAGGTAAGATTTTCCTTGTGAATTTTTATAAATTCTTAAATCGTAATGGAATTCGCCGTAAACTTTGAATTAAGAATTGTGGTTCAGGGAAAACAAATTCAATTATTATCACTTAATGAAAAATTGTTTATTAAATTTATATTTTTAGTTTTTTACAAACTTTTAAGTCACATATAACAAATGATACTTTGGACACACGCGACAAAGGCACAAATAGACAACCAACGAAGAAAAATGTCCAAGGGGAATAGTAAGAATTGCCATGCTCAGTGAAAGAGATTTCACTTAACATTTCTCGTGTAAGTTAAAATTGAAACAGTTTCCTGAAAGTAACAAATAACAAAGCTTTATCACAAACAAAAAGGAGATATCACAAAAAAAGCAAGATGAAACGTTTTTGCTTACCTTTGTAGAGACATTGAAGGCAAGTCGAGGTCGGGCCGACGACGAGGAAACCCGTGAAGTACCTCAGGCTCTGAATCATAAAAAGAAAGAAACCATTTTTTTACATTTTTTTTCGAAAACGTAACCAAGAGTATGATTTAACTTTAATAGGGATATTATTAGCACTATTGGATATAGCTTCATTCCCGCAAAGTTTCTTTTAAATTTTCAATCATAAAACTTCTAAGATCCCTTCCTTTCTACTTATCTATATAATCAAAAATTATTTTATAATACTCGATTTAATATAATGAATGTAGAAATTTTATCCGTTTCCTGATATAAAACTTTAACTTCAAGTCCTGGTTATGATGACGAACTAAGCTGTTTTCAGTCCAACCTGAGATCCTGGAATTCTATTTATATTATACATATTTTTTGAATCAATTTGATATCAAAATTTTCCTTTAATGAAACAAAAAATGAAAATATTAACATGACTGTGGCTCAAACATGGTAGAATTAATGCAGACGGACTGACGGACAAGACAATATCCTAGTAGTTATTACGGTCGATTTGATGTCAATCGAAGTTTGAGGAAATTACACAGATAAGGATTTTTAGACATTTTAAAACAATTAAACGACAAATTAAAAGTTTGAACAATAAATGTTTTATTTAAAATATTAAAACACTTCAAAAATGGATAAGTGATAATATTCAACTACAGAATTTGCTTGGCTGGACGATTTTAAATTTACTTTCAGTTTCCAACAGAAAAGATAGCTTATTAAAACTTAAACTCACATAAAGCTAGTCTGGAATGTCACAAAACCATTCTGAATAACTCATTTCCCTTTAGTTTTAGTGTTTGTGAAAATGTTTTTCTCTTTCAACGTAGAGGCTTGACTGTAGCTCTGCAAAATGCAACAGCACTCACGGTTCAGGATTACCTTCACTGAAATATTTAATCCATCATAGACTTTAAATTATAATGCGTTCAAACGATTTGGCTGCTCGGACTTAAGATAAATAAAGCCGTGTGTTTTGTATTCTTTTCATTATATGTCACAGAATAAAGTAAATATTCTAAAGCACATTGAGAATGCGAATAAACTTACCGTCCCAGCTACCAGCAGACAGACGGCTTCCAGCTTTTTCGGTAGGGATGTGCCCCCCGCAATTGTCTGTTAAAATAAACGAGGTCTCCTCGGCGTTACCCATGTGTCTGAAAAGAGAAAATAAAATCAAATTCAGAATGGCAAAGCTACAATAACAAAATTAACATTAAACAAAAGCATGTTCAGGAAATTATTTCAGCTTCCAACACGACATAGATGTTCCTGCACAATTGGTTGAGGATCCTAGCCTTATATTGTCAATATGGAGCCAGAGAATTAATATTAACTAAAGCCGAATGGGACGAAGCTAAGAATATAAGAGATATTCTGGCAAACCGAAATTTTACAACAGTAACCCTTCAAGCAGCTGACGTAACTCCGGGAGGTTACATGTAGGAGTGGCAAAAACTTGCAAAATTTCTCAAAGACAATTTCAATCGCCATGCAAAAACGTGAAGAAAACCTTTCCAAAACATCTATTTCCTTGCTGGAGTATTTCCTTTCTTACGTAGATACCCGGTATAAGATTTTACTGAGTTCGCCGCAAACGATAAAAGCAAAAGAAGAACTTTTGGATATTTCCCGACGACTCGAAAAACTATTTTTTCAAATGTTTTGAAATGAGGAAAAAGGGTGAAAGGCTGGAATCTTCAATAATCCTCCGAGCAGCTCCATCGAGTAGCAAGTTTTCAACAATCACAGAAAGGAAATATGAATAGTTCGATTTCAGCAGACAATTCTTGAGAAGATGATGATTTTGAAAATGAGCAGAATGGTATGGGTAGGCTTAAAGTAAAGATCAGCGTTTGAAGCTATTGAGAGTTATCCAAATCGAATTCAAGCTGCCTGTCGAGTTGCATCGAGTATGTCCACTACACAAGCCAATGTCGAGCGACTATTTTCTACCTTAAAATTGATATTAAATGATGCAAGACAGCCAATGAAAGATAACTTACTGTCCGCCGTTCTTTTTTTATAGAATTAATTATGATGATTAATAAAGTTTATTTAAAAAAAATATGCTTTATTTAAAATTTGATCTTTGGTAATGCGAATTAAAAAAAAAATCATTTGGAGCATGGAGCAAGTATTTTGATGTCGGAGTGGAGCAATTGCAAATTTGGTCTGCTCCAAAGCCCTGTTTGAAACATATTTAAACTGTTACGGCAATTTTAGTATCTTTCATTAGAATTCAACATTCGTAAATATTTGCATTTAATATAGGCTAGTAGAATGTATTTGCATAGGAAACCAATATTTGAAATACAGGGTTAGTCAAAATGAATAGGACAATAAGAAAACTATTTTT
>JAFIDM010004315.1:4636299-4688687 GCA_023159025.1 Thereuonema tuberculata | reverse complement strand
TTGTCCTATTCATTTTGACTAACCCTGTATTAGTTTTGGGTAATAACTATTATTAACCATAGTCCTCAGCAACTGATGTATTTTTTGTTGGAAATGCTGAAATCTGATAAAAGAATTCCTACATTGAAATGTAATCAACACTGAAATTAGAATCGGAGTTAATCAATGATACTCAACAAAGATACCAATTCACGAATTTGCTAATGGTCCTCGAAGAAATAACAGCAGAAATTCAGTATAATTAAGGGTATCTTTAGAAGTACAGGTATGCGACGATTGGAAATAAATACAACATAATTTGGTCTTTCACCACAGAGAGGTTGAGAAGTCTGGTTTAAACTAAATAGATAAACGTAGGTCTAAAAGCATCATTTGTTCTAAAACCGAAACTAAGTTCATGTAGATTTTACTGGTTAATTAAAATTGTTACCACAGAAGGGCAATAACTATTTTCTACCTATTATATTTCTTTGACTTTCTTCAAGATAGAATAAATGCAGGAAATTCGACGCCAGTCATACTTTTCACTATTGAATAGATTAAAATCAGCTTCATTTTCAGAGAGCAATTCTATTTAATAGTCCAGTTATCAGCAGGAAAATGAGGCTCACAAAATCACTCAGTCAGCACGTTTATGTATATGTCGAGGTGAACCTAAAAACTTCTGAACCACTGGATTGATCTTCTTGCAACTGAGTGTTATTCAAGTAAATTAAATAATTAAGATTAAATAATTAACTTTAATATAATTGTAGTTATTGAAGTATAAAAGACGATATAACTTTCAAACCTTTTGCAAGCGGATCTTTGTCGAGAAATTAGTGCGAGAAGGGAACAAAATTCCCATAGAAAGGCATTAATATCTAAGCAATAAATGTCTGTCCATATCTTAAGAAAGAGGTATTTATTAATCAATTAATTCTTTGCGTAGAATTAATAGATATGTTCGAATAGAAATCTTGAATAGATTTTAGTTTTTTCATTACTTTTCTCACAAAGTGGAAAATTTGTACTATTCAGCCCGAAATTAAAATTTCTAAATAAGGATAAGATTTCCCTCTGTATCACTTACTCGACTTTATAACTACTACTATTAATATTTTCAGAGAAGTAGACATTAAGTTCTTTCAGGAAGTGGCTATTATTTCCTAGTATTACAGAACGTAAAAGTCCAGTTGGAATTTATGTATTTAAATGATGCTCTTCCATATTGACAGAATAATTTCAAATCATTATTTGTTTAAGACCCGTAATTGATCCTTCCCTACAACCAAAAGAAAGATGTCAGAATATCTTTTGTTTTCTTTGTCTTAGATATTATTCTTCCTATCACATTTTATAAGAATTACTAATGAGGCTAACTGCGAAGTAAAAGCTTTATCCTCGCCTAATTTCCTTCTTAGGGCAATCTGTTATTTCTTGTGCAAATGATAAGATGACACAAGGTGTCTTCGGGTGACAAGAGAACAACTAAATAACCCACGAGAGCCACTGACGGCCTTCAAGATAAGTTCACGGATATCTGCTTTTTTTTTATGCAAGAGAGGATGTTGAGATAAAAGGTGCTGAGAAACATTTGCCTAATTGAAAAACGTCCCTGGAATTTTATACCAGGATTAGCAAACACTAGGAACTTGCTAACGTCTTCTGAGAAGAAAAAAAAAACGGCAATCTCAAGAAAATTCTTCCTAATAAGTAAAGTTGTTTTCACACTTTAGTATGGAATAAAAAAAAGTAGGAGAACAGGAATACCTGAAATTTAGAAATTAAGTGATCAATTTTATGAAATTACTAATCCATCTACTTAGATTCTTAAATTTTTGTATATTAGTATATAAATATTCATTGATTATTAAACCTAAAAAGAAAATTATTCTTTGAAATAAAATTAATGCATATTTTCTATATAAATAATCGAATAATAATCAGAAATCTGAATCGATCAATTATATAATAATATTATAACATCCAATTACTTCTGTTAATTTTCACTTCCAACAAAGATACGTCTAGCAATATTTTCCTCATATCAGGAATTTTCAGTTTTCAATCTACTTTCCTACGAAAGATAACTCTTAAACCGTTGGATGGATGTTCTTGAAACTCTGTATGCACATTTGAGGAAAAAGGGAACGATCTGACTATTTATAAATATAAAAATTTCCAAATAGGCTTATAGTCGAAAAGTGCAGCATAAGTTATTGGAATTTAATAAAGATTTCTATTCTATTTTTATTAATATTTAATTGCTTTAAACAATGAATTTGAATTAACCTTTTAGGTAATCCATGGCTTTTTGCATTGTTTGCTATTATTATATTCAATTGGCTTTAGAAAATTGAAGTAAGTAATTTATATCTTTTATATATTTTTTTTTATTTTTAATAAAATTTCAGAAAGGACAAAATTTCTATTTTTTTATATTCAGCAGTTATTAGAATCTGAAAATAAATGATGTAGGCTTGTTCCATCAGATATTTTCTCAACGATGAAGTAGCAAGAATGCATTGTTTAAATAGGATTTTTAAGTTCTTCATAACTTTTTTTTTTCCAATTATATCAAAGAATTGCCTGTACTGAAAAAAGCAACACAAAAAAATAGTTTTGTCTCCTAGTTACAAAATTGTAGTTACACATATAATAATGTAATTTGTAGATACAAATTAAAACAAGAAGTTCCTGAAACTTTCCTTATGACTTTCCTTATGTAAATCTTACTCCCTAAATGTACTTCATTGTTTTTCTGTTGTAAAAATAACAAAAGGGAAAATCCTACATTTATTTTCAAATTCAACAAAGTTTATCTGTTGAATACATCCAGTATTTTTCATTTTCAGATAAAATGAATTAATTCCGCATTTACTTAATTTCCTAAATCGGATTAATTTTATTCGTATTAAGCACTGCATAAATTGACGGATTAGCTAAAAGGGTTAATTTCCCACTGCTTAAGATATCCACACGAAAATCAATGTTTAGGTGCTAATATCTTTTTCTAGAAATTTTTGTCGCCTTCTCGCTTCTAGTTATCGATAAGTTCTCTTGAAAAAGATTTCAAATATGAAAGTTAAATCGTCCTTAAATGTGTATATCTAGTTTCAAGAAGATTCATCCCGTAGCGATTCAAACGTTTTGACGACGACACACGGACCCATTCAGACAAACTGATTTCATGAATAGAACATTTCCTCTGCTAGGAGTCAACTAAAAAGAGCGTCCTTTGTATTTTGGTTAACGAGAAGTTGTCTTAATTTTAGGGTAAACTCAAGATCAGCGAGGTCGTAAAGGATTAGATCAACTATGAAACAGCAGAACTAATTAAACTTAAAACATTAAAGATTTTCTTTTTACTAAAAGCGTTGTTGGTTGTTTATGCAAATAGCGGTTTTGTTTTCCTAATTGTAATTCTCAATTACAATAACGGAATCGTATAGTGTACGAATATCATTAACCCTTCAGAGTGCTAATGATATCTGTACACTGAAACACTACGTAATAAGGAGGGAACCTTATGAAACCACAAAGCAGATTCCCTGTTAATACAAAATCTTAACATTTACAATTGGACAGCGTTTCCGCACTGGCGAGAAAATATGAATAATTTATGAAAGGAATAAGCCGTGAAAAGGCTCTACCATAAAAGTTGGTCTGACATTGTTCACTAACTAAGATTACAATTCCACACCCAATTAGGTTTAAATAGTTTATTTCCTATAAATTCCTACAAACTAGCTTTTACCAACTTCCTTTGTTAGTGTAATAGTATAATACAGTGTCACTCAAATACATTAAAATGAAAATGTTTAAAGAATGTTTAATGAAAATGTTTCTCCGTTTTCTATGGAGAAAGCGGTTTTTTGTGTACTTTTTCTAAGAAATCTATTTTTTCTAAGAAAGTGAGGCTCAAAAAATCAGTAAGTCAATTTGCTCGTCGTCCCTTAATAAATTTTGGCCTATCGTTGAATCTTCTTAAAATTAGTATGTACATTTGACGATCTAAATTAATT
The DNA here is from genome assembly GCA_023159025.1 of Thereuonema tuberculata. Taxonomy (NCBI): domain Eukaryota; kingdom Metazoa; phylum Arthropoda; class Chilopoda; order Scutigeromorpha; family Scutigeridae; genus Thereuonema; species Thereuonema tuberculata. The sequence continues at coordinate 4,684,680 of JAFIDM010004315.1, read as the reverse complement.
TTTAAATAATTTTTAAATTTTAATTAAATTTGTTCCGATCTTTGAAACTTCAATGAGAAGATCACCAAATTCCCATAGAAAATCATGAGAAACAATAATGGATTTCTAGGATGTCTTAACAAATGTATTAATCCGCTTATTAATTTTAATACTTATGCGTGATTTAATGATTTCAATGAACTAGTGGCAATCCGTGAAATATTCACGGAAGTAAAACAGATTCCACATTTTTGAAATACCGTGACATTTTTCAAAAACACAAGATTGAAAACGATGTTCTAAGCTCATTTTTAAAAGCCATGACTTCCATTACAGCCCACGTATAATTTGACTGATGACTAAGCAATAAAACAAAATATGTATTTTGATCATGGTAACTCTTGCAAGCATGTAATTATCCATATTTAGAGGTTAGTCATTAATAAAAAACAATACGTGTGTTCATGACTTAAAATTATATGTATATAAACACACCAAAAATTGCAACTATAAACTAGTAAATTGATTTACCAGTTTCGCTATGCTTTCTAATTAAAAAAAAAAAGTTAACTTCCGCCCTAAAATAATGTCGATCCAGAGAAAGAAATGTTGGTGGCGCCACCTTATATTTTGTTTCTTGCTTAAATACTTTGTCTGTAGCGCTGTTGAGACGATAAACACACAAATATCAATATATCCGTACAATTTTTGCCTATTAATAGTATGATTGGATGAAGACAGCTTAACTAAGTATTTGAGGACTGTATTAATTGTTTTTTAGAAAAGGAAAAATCTCTATTCAATAGATATTACAATTAAATTTAGTAATAATTATATAATTAAGAAATAACAGAAAAATGAAGAGTTATAAGCTGTTTTCACAGTTTATAAAAGAAAAATAGAAAGAAAAAAAAGAAAACATAAGACAGTTGAACATACTGTCGAAATTAAAAAAAAAAAATTAAATGTATGTGTATTTTTATTCAAACAATTTTAACCACACGTAAAAAACTATTACGATAGAAAACATAAGTCTCAGGACAGTGAGCTTGTTCAAGGTCTTTCAGATTTTCTTGTTTTTGTTTTTCGTTATTTTTATGATTTTAAATATCATCCCTTCGTCTTTGAAAATATAAGACTTCAGAAATTAAAGACAGCAACATCTCTTTTCTTTCCAATAATTTTTGTCATTATTAGCAGTAAAATTTGATTATTTCGAGAATATTCTTATTCTGTTCTTCGTCTTCCAGTTTGCACCTTTTCCGTTGTCGTATCTGACAATGAAGTAACCCATCCACGATTAAGGCCTCTGTTTTATAACATCTTTCTTCACGCTAAAGGCTTATTACTCCATTAAGTGAGTGTAATTAAGTGCAGGTACTGATTATAAAGCCCGTAAACTTCGTGGAAGTACAGATTAAGTTTTCCCTCTCATTGTAGCAGGTTGAAACTAGGCTCAAATGATGAGAAACTCTGTAGATGAAGCATGTCCAAACTCCTTCTCATATCTTTCCCTAACGGTCCCTGGTGTCCGCTGACTGAAAAGGGACAGGGAAACTCCCACTCAGGGCGACGATTCTTGAGAGATCCAATTAAGGATTTTGTGATGTAATTGTCAGTTACATTAGCCAATAAAGTACGCGACCCGCCAAGGCTTGTTGTACGTATATCCCCCGGAGAGGTTCCGGCAGATCTATCGAAAGTCATAAATCAGCCAACTCTCTTCCTCCCTCCCCCACAGCCTTCCAAAGTGCCTTCCCCTTAATTTACTGGTAAATAAAAGCAATTTGTGGCGATGTGGTCATTGTGTTTGTCCACCCCCCAAGCTCATCGTATAACTGCCACTAGCATTCAGAGCGGAAGCTTGTTATCCTGCGGTCACGTTGTCGCCTCTCAAAACTATAACGAATATGATCCAATCACCCTCAGCAATTTCGGCTGCGAATTTTTTTCCCTCCTCCTCTTCACCGTCACTTGAGCGCGATGACAGCTTTGGTCATCCACGTAACCACTGACAACGGCGAGAGGCCATAGGCCACAGCACCCAATGCAGGTCCGCTGACGCAGCAAAACATTGCAGCGATTTCTCACACCCAACGTTTTAGGCTTTTCCTGTCAACCCTAATGATAAATGCAATTCTAAATTGAGCTGCAAAGTGGGGATCGATTTTTTTCGTTTTTCTATCATGTTCTGTCTACTTTCCTTATCACTTGTTATCGTTATCATTTTGCAAGACTATCTTCTTTTTTTTTAACTTATCTTTTTTTTTTAGTTTGTTTTTTGCAATTTAAAAAAAATCAAAAACAGAAAAATAAAAAGATTTCTTTTTTTATTCTTGTTATTCAGCCAAATAAGCATGTCAGCAGAAACAGCTGCTTCTGACAAGAAAAACCTGTATTTTTTTTTAATAAAGAAATAATATCTCTATCGACAGGTCTATTATATTCTAAATATTTAATCAAGAAATTTTCAAAACAATAATCGTTCAGCAGTTTTAAAAATAGCTAACTAGAGAATTGCTTTAAATTTCTGTTAAACCAACGTTACATTAGTTATTCGAAAAATCAAATTACATCAAGTAAAGTAAAAACCCAACGTAGAACTGAAACTAAAGTTTAAATTTTAAGCAATACTGTAGTACAATATTGAAATCCAACGTATTCATTATACTTATCGTATATTTATTCAGATCTGTGGCGCGATTTAAAACTGCAAGGACGCCATCTATCGCTAGTTTTGGGAATATTATAAATCACTCATTGACAACTGCGCTAGCGCTATCTATGAACAGTTTTGTGAAGTTTTTCGTTCAACCCAGGCGACTTACTACCACTACGTCAAAATTACACCTCAAAAATTCTTTCGCCTGACGAGTGTACTAACAGGAAAATCCTAGAAAACAGCTTAACACAAAATATGTCTACCAATTATGATGATGTAGTTGTGTTATTGATAGAGCAAAGAAGTTGATTTGCTGATTTGATACATCAATAGGAGATAACATTTAAAAAAAAAATGAAAATATTTGCTGGTAAAAATATCTCGTCAAAACACCAAAAATTTGTTGAACTGCTGCAACAATATATCGAATATTAAATCTACATAACTAAATAGTTCAAACTACTTGAAACTTCGCTTGCAAATTTTATGACTAAAGACGACCTAACATTGAAATCTTCTTCAAATGAGTCACGCGCTGAAATTAATATGAGAAGATGAAACAAATTCCTTAGAAAAAAAAAAGAATGATAAATAATGAATTTCTAGCGATATCTTAAAAAAAATGAATGTTAATCTACATAACTTTTTTAAGAATATCGCTAGAAATTCATTGTTTAGTTTATAATTCTTTATTTTCTAAGGGAATTTGTTTCGTCTTCTCGTCTTAATTTCAGCACATGACTCGTTTGGAGAAGATTTCAAAATTAGATCCCCTGTAGTCATAAAATATGCAATCGAAGTTTCAAGAAGATTCATTTTGGTTCAAAAGATATTAGTGAGAACACAGATGGAGCCACGCACAGTCACCCAGACAGACAAGATTCATTTGATTCCACTCATTTTCCTATTGGAAAGTAACAAAAAAAAAGAAAACCACTGTAACAAATAGTGCAAAAAGAAAACCAACCACGTGAAGCCAATCAAAACATATTTACAAATATGAAAAAAAAAACCAACAACAAGCATATCAAGTCATTATATCGAATTCAAATAAAATAAAAAAATCTAATAAAAATTCAAATTTTAAAAAGAAAACTTTAAGAATAAAAACCTTGCTGTTTTCCTCCTCATTACCTGGTGTACTTGTATATTGCCCCAAGTACAGAGAAAAGGTCGAATACATTAACTGCTTTTCTTCATTTTTAATTAACTTACTTGCTTAATTTTACTTGCGTTTAATTTTTGATATGTTTTATGCATGTTTTATTCCTTTTAAATTCCCATTTCTACATTTAGTGCTACTTCTGATTCTATGTAGCCATTAAAAATGTATATTTGCATTACAAATATAAGTGAAGCAATCGTTTCATTTGACTTTTACTACAAATATTTTATGATTTTCCCTAATTAAAATATTTGTTTTGCAAGCACTATTATTTTTTATAGAATAATTAGTAAGTAAAATAACTGAAAATAGGAAAATATCACAGACAAATACAGTATAAGTCAAACCTCTCTAACATTAATTTAATGGAATCACCAATTACGTCATGCTCCTACTCAACATTAAATGAACTAAAATGTGCATTTATTTTTAAGGTTCATTGTTTTAGCAATTTGTAATTAATTTTACTCGTTAATTTAATAAAAGGTTTAGTGTTTTTTCTCATCTTTAATTTATGTGCAAAATTTATTTCAAAGTTGTAAGTTTTTTTGGTAGAAACCCCATTTTATAGATTACCCGTTCGAGACTTCGAATTATAGGACTCAACGATTTCCACAATAGGGATGAAGATGGGTTGCGGCATTGCAACTCCTATCTGTATAACCCCAAGGAAGAAACCCGGTCTAATTTTACAGAGCGCTGGGTGAGTCTTACGACCTGTCTGGAGAAACACCCAGAAAAAAACAAATCTTCAGACCTCTGCCGAGAATACGGCTCCTGTAGCCTGCAGTCCAGCGTCGGATACCTCTGGACTGCTCACATGCAGAATTAACCAACATAAATTTATTAAAGTTTTTATAGAGGAATGCTTTGTAACAAAGAAATTATATTGAAAAGCAAGAATAAATATATTTACTCTAAGTTGGCTATTAAGGAAGTAACATTGAATGAAAAAAAAAAGTCGACAAGAAATCAATTACTATCCCGCCAAACAGTTGATTTATCTGTAAAGAGCAACCACTAAACAACATAAATTAGCTCTGAATCAATGATAAGCCGCATTTGACAAGGTGGTCGTTGTTGGTCAACTCCAAACACGACACCCTGATATAAATATGCATTTACAGCAAACCCTGTCACTCGATAGACTTATGAACTGAGGCCAGTAAATAACTCTATTCCCGAAAGACTGAATCAGATCATTTGACAATTTTATCACAGTCAAAAGCGTCGTTAATAATAGATATTTATGTCTGAAGATATGTAGATATTTATGTGCATCAAAGATCACAGGAAGAGATCTAAAGAAAAAAGTAAAAGAAAAAAAACAATAAGATAGAAAGCAATTGTAAAACAACGGAAATAATTTATAGTTATGTTTTAAAAACAGATTGTTTATTGCTGAAAGCAAACAAAGGAATCTAGAATTTTGTCAATACTCTGATTTTAAATTTTTTTTTTTCAAAACCAAAAAACTTGCCAAAATTCGACTAAATTTTATCCATCTGAAACTCACTGAATCACACAGTCTGTTTGTGTGTTCTTCAGCCCTAATAACTTCTGAACTGCTGTATGGACTTTCTTGAAATTTGGTGCACGAATTTAAGGACTAGATATGATCTAAACTTTGCAATCTTTTCCAAATGGGTCGAGAAATTAGTGCCAGGAGGCTACAAAAATTCCTACGGTAAAACAGAAACTAAAGAATGGATTTAATAATAAAAAAGGACCAAACATAATAATTATACACACAAAATGGATAAAGTTCATAAAGAAGGGATTTTTATCGATAACTTAACCTATCCATATTAATTCTTATGACTACAGCATTAATTTTCATGTGGTTTGATATAATAAAAATTAATCTGATGCAATTAGATTATGCAATTTGATTTTTTTTAAATGACAATTTACACAGTTTATATTATAATTTGAACACAAATTTAGATTTTTCGTTTATAATCTTTTCATTTCTACTTGTCCTTCTGAAATTGTGACATAAGGTAGATGTCCTACACTTACTTCCATATGTGAAATCATTAATCTACTAAGTGATAGCCTTTAAATCTATTTCTGCATACCGTCCCCTGGATTCAGTGTTATTCTAATCTACAGTTTGTTTATTTGAATGGTTTATTTTTTTCTAACTTCGATGCATATCTTTTAATGAAACTTTTCTTTCCTTAAAGACACAGCAACTACTTATCAACAACAATTTTTACTTTGCGTGTTGGTCACCTGAAGGTACTTTTTTCGTTTCTCTTTTTAGGCTAGGGAGTAAATCAGCCTCATTTACCGTTGGAGAGAACTCGATCGTGACTTCAAGCTTCTTAATGGAGAGATTCTGGATTTCTTGTTATTTTACCCCCCTTTACCATAGGGTTCAAAATTCTAATTTTTTTTTAGATCCAATCACTTAAAAGAAAACATAAAATGCTTCAGAACTAAAATAAAATGAACTAATGCTTCAGAACTAAAATTATGCCATTTTCCGAATTGTTGAAAAAAATAAGTTTACATTTGAAGACTTAACGATAAAAATAAAATAGCAGCCTCCTTTCGCTGAAACGATTTTTTTTTTCAAATGGTGAAAACAACACAAACGATAATCCTCAATTTATTTTAAAAAATTATATTTGCTGAACAGCAAACAGTAAAATTTTTTTTTATTTTCTGAAAAAAAAAAAAAAAGTTTATATACAAAATAGTATTATTTGATTATTTGGTTAAATCTATTTGAAAATTCTTTAAACAAAATCGCGCTCAACGAAAAGAATTAATATCCATTGTCTACGACATAGATTTTTTATTATAATCTTTTAAATAAATACAAAAGTTAGGTCGTCTATAGTACTTAAATATGCATACCAAGCTTCAAGAAGACCAATCCAACGATTCAAAGTTATTAGAAAAGCGGATACACACACACACACACACATACATACATACATAATGAATGATCTGATGAGCATCAATTTCCTAGTAAAATAGCCTGAAAACGTTATAGAAGCCTAAAGAATGAAACAAGTTACAGGCGAAATGAAAATTAAGTGACATGGAACTATACTTGCAACTTTTGAACAAACAGTTTTAGTTACAAGAAAAATACAATTTTACAATATTAGAATATGTCAAATAAGCCTTCATCTCTGATCAAGTTACCTCAGTCAGCATCTACGTCCCGTAAATAGTGGGTTTATATTTCATTTATTCCAATGAAAAATTATATTGATTTTTATGTATTTGCCAGTAACCGCACATGTATTTAGGAGCTGTAGGCCAAAATGAAAATACTTCGTAAGTTATACGTAAGAAACAATCATGTATAGTCATATCTAATCATGTTTTTCCAGACTGACTGCTACTCACAAGGGAAGTGCGTGACCTCTAACGCTGAGAAGCGCACGAAAATACGCTTAAAATATAAATCGCTCATGACAAAGAGTGGTATGAGTCATTCTCATGCAAAACTGCACGTTTTAACACGAGAGCACTTGTACCACCAATTGAAGTTCCAAGAGAGGAACTTTGGTAGCGCGAAGAAACAAAATATCGATATAACAGGACCAAAAACACACATATTTCAATGTCGTGACTAAATTGTTATATTTCCTTCTGTTTAAAATAATTACGCTATCTGAACAATAAACTTTACCTACTGACCTGATAGTGTTGCACAGCTATTCAGTCTTCAAAGTGCGCTAGCAGACAACAGCGGAGTTTTGCATGGGAATAACTTATATCCACTGCTTTTGAGATGAGCTATTTATATTCTCACCACATTTTCGTGCGGTTCTCAGCGTTCGCACTTGCCTTGTCTGTCATGTTTTTCCAGACTGTTGGCTACTCAGTCATGTATTTCCAGACTGGTTGCTACTGAGGCATGTTTTTCCAGACTGACAGCTACTCAGTCATGTTTTTCCAAACCGTTGTCATTAAGCAGAAATCGCTGTATTGCAAAGCACTGTCCTTTTTCATTCACGGTTTGATACATTTCCTCCATCGCAATCGCCATACAGCTAAATTCAAAGATATCACTAAGACAGATATAGCTTCTCAAAGGACGAAATTACTTACAGCTAAATTGTAAGAAAAAAGGAAATGAAATATAAAAAACACTTTAATATTCTTTTAAGCATTAGAGTTGCAGCGTGTACTCTATTTGTTAACCAACTCATGCTGTCTGGACGCCGCATCATGTCGCACAATTTGCGTATCGTCGAATCAACTGTTGCCAAATCTCCAAATGGTGGCAAATGAAAACTGTCGTATGAATGAATAAGTCGGATAAATTATCACAAAGCTGGTTTGACTGTAACTGAAAAAGTATTTGGTAAGTTTAATGTTGAAAATTTAATGATAGATGAAGGTAGTAAATGTAAAATGTGAATGTTATAAATTTCGGGAAGAAAATTGTGTTGCTGGTATAGTAAGTTACAATCAAATTCAACTGTACTGTCTTATTAAAGCGTAGGGTTATCAGCAATAAACATTACATTACATTAGAAGTTTCAGCTAGAATTTAAATTAGTACAATGTTTTTGCTTACAGTCTTTATTCTCAAACTGTTACACTCGAAAATTTGTTTGTTTTTTTTTAGTTTTCTTCAGATAGCAATATCATCTGTATTATTAAAAAAATTTGCTTGAGTGTATGTATGCGTGCGTATGTCCGCACCAATGGAAGCGTGGCCAGGCAACAGCTGTATTGTTTGCATTAGCAGCTCATCAGAATTCTTTTAGATAAGAAAATATTTCGAAATGTAAAACCTAAAATGTAATATATAGAGAAATTGTTTAGATGTAAATATTGTATTGAATGTACTGTAGTTGTATGTATGAATGTAAAGTTAAGTTTATTTTTCGTTTTAGCTGTAAGGTTTCATTTATAACGTAAGGTTTCGTAGTGGTGTTTTATAAGAAGTACAATGTTGGTTTCCATTCATTAACTTTAATCACGTTACATAGACGAGGCTTCCAGGGCGACGCCGTCTTCTGTGTTACTATTATTATTATTATTATTATATGGTGGATGGTGAGGGATTGTGAATTATCAACAACCAGGAGAATTTGGGTTGGGATAGCGCGATAAAGTCAAGCATGTTGAGAACTCACTTTTTAAAGTATATTTATTTCATGGTTAGAAAAGTTAAGTATAGTTTTACTTGAGTAAAATGGTTTGTCATTTCTCAATTCTGTTCAGTTCGTAATACCAGTAATTGAAAATTTTATATCTATTCGTGTATGTTACATTTAGATACCATTTAGATACTTATCAATAATACAGAAACTTGAACGTTAATGTCAAAAATTCCAAGATGAAACACGTTCCAGCAATGAAATGTTCCAGCCGAGATAGAGCTACGACGAGGTATTCCTAGGGGGACTCGGAGATGACACGAGTTGGAAGGAATCTCCCCAAGCTATGTACTTATATTAAGATGGACATGAGACAACTTGCTTAAGATTTAGACCTTTCTCGTGAAGTTAACTTGTTATCAAGAATAAAGGTAGATTGATCTGTGCTGTGGGACGGACGTAAGTGATAAAGAGAATGGTAATGATCTTCTGACATGTGATCGAAGAAAGGTAGTGGAATGTCTTAAAGGAGTAACATTTTTAAAGGTAGGAACAAGATATATCAATGAAGGTTTTCAAACTATGTTTTAAGATCTATTTCTTAAGAAACGTTAGATCCTAATATGAATATGGATGTGTGTGTGTGTCTGTATGCTAGTATGTTTCACACTTTTTTTTTCAAGAAATAAATGATCTTTTCGAAAATGAGCTTGCATGTTTTTCGGTAAGAGGCAATCTATTTCTTCTATTTTCAACTTTCTACTAGAGATCCCTGAGGAGAAATTTGCGCATAAACATTATTAAAATTCTCATAGAGAGTTAACGTCACTGATTACAAAGAATTAATTTCTTTTCGCATGTACTATAGAATCATAATTCTGTTTGTAATCTATTTTAAATTGCAAGTTCTTTGATTAATAAGTAAAATTAACTAGATTTAATCCCTCTGACTCACCTGCCGAAAAAGTTATTCACCTGTAAGACGATTACAGTGCAGAACATGCAGTCAAAAGTGAAAAAAAAAAAACGTTTGCTTCCAAAACACTAAGATTATCGCTTCATCATCACATGTCGTAAATCTTTGGTTTTAATGTAGTCAGTCGTTGCGTTGAGAATATAACTATTAAGTGAATACTTAGAAACATTGCTAAGAATTGAATATTCTTAAAAAGCAAGAATTATAACCACCCAATACTTAACTTTGCAAAACCAACATGTCGGTGCTTATTTTGAGCATGCGTAATACTGTTTCATAGAAATAATTCGTTCCATTCTAAAACAGCCTGAATTAAAGAAGGATGAATAAATACAATAAACAGATACAATCCTTTGAATAATGATGTAGCTTTCCTTTGTATATTTAACAGATAGAGATGAATAGAAAACTATTTTATTTTGTGAAAGCAATCTTTGATCTCTGGCGGATAACACTGCAATTTGTTGTTCCTTATTTACGTCGAAAAAAAAACAAAGAAAATGGCGAAAGTAGAATTTTAAAACAGCTAAGGTAGAAATTCTAAAATCAGAACATTTTTTGGGAGAGCATTTTGTGAAAGGCATTTTTCTCGTCAGATTTATTTTGAAAAATAAAAAATAAAAAAAGTAAATACAAACAGAATTTATTCTATAAATGAAAGAAATACAAATGTATAATTTTAACGCGTGTATAATACATTAAAAAAAGAACGTCTGTGAAACACGCAATTTTAAGTAAAAATGAAAACATAAATTTAAAAAAAAGGAGAAATGATAGTTTGGGGTCCGTTACGAGTCCTTCACCGCACAGGCAATAATAAAAAAATAAGCACTTCTGAATATAAAAAATAAGGCCGTGGGATAGGAAGAGATAATCTGCACATCCGGTATTGAGTGGGAGAATTATACTGTATGTGAAGGGAGGTGAAGGAATGTCTCATTCGAGTCAAAAAAATAATTTTAAGTTATATGGGTCTTAATATTAGAATAGGAATAAGTATTCACCCACAATGTCTACTCTCCCACTCTACACCGGATACAAATTATCTCATGTCCCATGGCTGCATTCTTTATATATTCGGGAGTCACTGCTTTTATTGCCAGTCCGATGGAGCACCCGTAACGGGCCCGAAACTGTCACTTGATCTTTTTTTAAAAAAATTATGTTTTCTTTTTTATTTAAAATTAGCATGTTTCACAGACGTTCTTTTTTCTTAAATATCTAAGCACTGCTGTGTAGTTTCGAGATCACTAAACCTCCAAATTCCTTTCTTCCTTCTTTTCGCAGTTGTACTTTTATTGATTAAATATTTTGCTCATTGTCAATCTTATGCGTTATTTTCATATATAACATATTGTAACGTAATGGAAATTAAAGATACATGAAATTGCGTCTTTTCATTTGTCTCCGCGCGGTTATGGAAGAGTTCGAACAAATGCTTCCTACTTTTCAGAAAGGATAACACACTATGGTATATTTATTAAGAAATAGTCTTGGAATGATTTGGATCAAAAAAACAAAGAGAAAAAAAAATCATAAGCTCTACATGTAGATCTGCCAGTCACTGAGGAGTTTCAGATAAGCTTTTGTAGAGTTCAATGTTTTATCAATAGTAACTTTTTCTCGTAATTGCATCCATTTAAAAAAAATGATTATTGCTTGAAAATCGCGTGAGTTTTTAAAATGGTCTTTTTTTTTCTAATTTCCTATTGAACTTCAAAAACAAGAATTTATATATCCCACCGATATAATACCTACATTCATATATCCCACAGGTGATCTATTTTTTTGCCTTTTTTCGAAATTTTTTAATCAGTCTACGTATGTTCATTCTCTAACAACCGTTGAATGTACAGTCGGACCTCTATTTAACGAACCTCTATTTTGCGAACTTTTCTTTAGAACCAAGAACATTTTGCTAATTTCTTCGTAAAATAACCTCCAAATAGCGAAGTGCATTTTCTATTTAACGAACTTTTTCGTGGTATCTATTTGTTTTTGTTATCCTTGAAATGTTTTTATTATTAATATTCCCTTAGAGGAAATGAAAGAAATGTGCATAAAGCTGAGGAAAAAGAAGAAATTAACGATGATGTGCTGGTTGATGATGATTATCTTTCACTTGATTTTGAAGTTCAGACCTCGGAGACAATAACTGAATCGGATATTTTGGACAGTGTGAAAAATAAAAACAATACACCTATGAATTGCGATGAAGATGAAGATGATGAAAATGGAAATGATCATGATGCAGAAATCAAAATATCTTCGAATGATCATTTGAAACAATCCGACGCGGATTTCAATTTAAAGAAAATACTGAAGGAGTTTTTGGTGCAATGCAAAGATGCGAGACGTACTATGAGCAAAAACACTTTTTCAATAAAAAAAAACAAAAAAAAAAAACCTCAGACAAGATTAATAGACTTTATTAGTATTTAAGTACGCCTGCGATAATATATGCTTTATGTCATTAAAATTATTACTTTTTTTAATAATATTGAATAAGAAAAGGTGAATCTCTATTTAACGAATTTTCCAAATAACGAACTTTTTTTTGGGATTTAGCGACTTCGTTAAATAGAGGTCCGACTGTATCTTCTTAAAATTTGGTATATTAGTGCGAGAAGGCGACAAAATTCCCATAGAAGAATATTGGAATCTAAACAACGTATTTCTACCGTGTTTTTGTTACTGCTTTATTGTCTTAAGCTATGTAAATTAAATTCTTTGCTTAAGCCAATGCATTGGAATATGATATCATTAAAAATAAATTCGATTTACACAAATGCGATTTATTTATTTATTTATTATTGTAGAAGACGGAAAATTTATACTGCTGCATTCAGTAGATATTATACAGGGTGTCCGACAAGTTCCGCATCGTAGGAGATATCATTTGTTAAACAACAATGAAAAAACAATTCATAATTTTGTTTTAATTGTTGTTTAATGGCCAATTAATTGTTGTTTAATTGTTGTTTAACGAGAAAGGATATCTCCTATGATGCGGGACTTGTCGGACACCCTGTAAATGAAATTTAAGTGTAGGCTTTGAGTTCTGTTTTTTTTATTTTTTGCCGCTTTCATGACTTTAAAAAGGATAAATAAATAAAAAAAATAAAAAATAAATAAATAATAAATAAAAAAAAAAATAAAATAAGAAATCATCCTAATAATAGGCAAAAGTTGTACGATCTTTGTAAATTTGTAGTTTTGTCAATTTGTAATTTGAAATAGCCAATCACAGTGCAGCGTTGGAACACGTCAAGCATGACGTTACGCCCATTTTAAAGATGGCGTGTCTACTATGTTCTCCACTTCACCACGAAGAATCGCGATTACATAATTATTATCAGCGTATTGGGATTTTCTTTCCCACATAAATGAAGTTTACACTGAAATGCATGAAGTTCATGCGTCAAAATTTATCTCGAAGAGAGTTTGTAAAATCTCGGGTTTTACATAATTTTGGCTGTCTCACCGCTCTCTCAATAATCAACGAAATAGTGCATAATGACGATGCACGTGCCCTCATTGTTACCCAGACAGGATTATTGGTATTGGCTGTGGGACATTCGTTATTGTTATAGTTATTGTTGAAACTGGTAAATCAATTTTTTATTTTCTTTTATTTTAACAAAATTTGGCTTAGTCATTCAAATTATATGTGGGCTATTGCGGAAGTCATGGCTTTTAAAAAATGAGCTTAGAGCATGTTTTTCAATCTTGTGTTTTTCAAAAATTTCAGGATATTTCAAAAATGTGGCATTTGTTTTATTTCCGTTAATATTGCCTGAATTTCGACGAATCTATTCTTTTAGAGCAGCAGGTTGCCATTATGTTTCATAATGAGAAACCGCAGCGCTGGCTACTACGAAAGTGGTAAATCAATTTTTTTTTTTAACAATATTATAACATTATTATAACAAATAAGCCGATATTGAAATTAAATATGGGCTGTTGTGGAAGCCATGGCTTCTAAAAAAATTAGCTTACAACATCTTTTTTAATCTCGTGTTTTTTAAAAATTTCAGGATATTTCAAAAATGTGGCATTTGTTTTATTTCCGTTAATATTGTCTCAATTTCGACGAATCTATTCTTTTAGAGCAGTAGGTTGCCATTATGTATCATAATGAGAAACCGCAGCGCTGGCTACTACGAAAGTGGTAAATCAATGTTTAATTTTTTTATTTTAACAATATTATAACGTTATTATAACAAATAAGCCGATATTGAAATTAAATATGGGCAGTTGTGGAAGCCATGGCTTCTAAAAAAATTAGCTTAGAACATATTTTTTAATCTTGTGTTTTTCAAAAATGTTGAATTTGTTTTACTTCCGTGAATATTTCACGGGTCGCAACTAGTAACATTTTAAATAAAGTAGGCTTTAAGTTTTTGAAGCCTAACTTCTTGGTAATTGTTTCTAACTTCTTCTCAAATAACGTTCGTGTTTAGTATCTGATATTATAGTCAGTATCAAACTTTTGTTAAAAAGATGAAGTAAAAGTTTTGGAATTAATGCACGAGTTTGTTGGTATTTTTGGTATTTCACCGAAGTTTCGTATTTGATTGCACAGTTTGATAATATTGAAATCGGAATCTATCATTGCTGCTTCAGATAGGGATTTTTGGGATTCCGTTCGGGAAATTAAAACGAGAAAAGGCGAGAAATCAAGGCCCTGGCTACGAATTCGATTGGCATTGCATCCCATTCCCTTTGCAATTTGCAAAATACGCTTTTAGGCATTTTATTATGATAACAAACAATGGTGATAACAGATAATAAGGGAATCTTTAAAATTATAAGATTTAAAAAAAATGATCATTAAAAATGAAAAAAAATATAGAAAAATTATTAAAAAGGAAAACAAAAATACTTGATAAAAAAATAGTGTGTTCGCACTGAACAAGAAGATCCAGAAAGAACTTAAAGCAAAGTTTACTCAAACTATTACTCCTTACTTTTTCTTTCAATATTATTTTGTTTACTTAGTTTATCTTTATTTTCGAATTCTAATATCTAATGAATAAAAATAGGAAAATTTTTTAATTTTTATCAAAAAAAAAAAATGTTGAATCCGCATTATTTACTTAATTTGCCTAAATCAGATAAGTTTTAATCATAACAAACCACACGTCAATGAATGAATGACAGAATGTATATCAATATATTTTATTTTAACTGAACACATAAATATATTATTTATCTGATATACTTCTGAAGAAATCACAGTAATATAATCTCTATCTGCTTATTTCAAAAATCAAGACTAGTATCCAGCAGTTGCGTCTGGACTTAAATAAACAGAATTTCCTGCTGTCCGCTAGGATTAACTAAGCATCAGGCATGTCATTATTGCACAGTAATGGACTTTACTAATATCTAGTTAATGTTGTGTTGATTATAGTTGTTGTCACCAAAGAAAGGTTACAATAATTCTTAATCATGTCTTGGAGTCGAAATGAAAGAAATTATTCTTATTATAAATAAATAAAACTATGAATTTTAATGATAATAATTAAAAAAATAAAGTTAGTATATGAATTTATAAAAACAATAAGGGCATGCCCAAAGTATAATATAATATTTCTTGTCTTAATAATATTTCTTGTTTACAATATTATTTTTATATTTATTCAGTTTGCAACAAAATAAAGTTTTTTTTTTGTTAACATTATATGTCATTGATATAGTTGGAATGATTAATTCATTATTAATATTCTTCGTGACTAGAATGTAATAAGTTATCGTCTGATTTCAATTTTGCTTCACTACAATTGCTTAGGTTTAAACATATTGGAACAGGATCCTTACAATGATACAAGATGGCTAACAGTGTTTAGAGCTGAGCAAACCAACCCACAGAAATAATAGCCTAAATTCTAACTTCGTGCTTGGCTTATCTGAGTAAATATTTGGGATAGAGAGTCAAAATAAAAGTGTGAACCTTACCCACAGAAGTATGATAGCAAATTGCTGACATTATAAGCGGTGAATATTGCAAAAATTAATATTGGATTATAGTTTTCAACCTGACAATACGATTAATTTTAATATTATTTGACCTATATAATCTTATGTACAGTTTTATTTAAATTCTTTAATAGAAGAATTATTTTGAGGGCTGCGCATTGTTATTCAACTAACAGAATAAAACGGATATTTGAAAATAAGAATATATCTGTTACAATATGGCGCCACAATAAACAGATTTGCAACGTAAGTAGTTAACCTCAAAAAGTCAAATTACTAAATTTGAAAACAAGATCAGAATAAGAGCTTGTCAACAAAAATGAAATAATCAGGGTTCCATTTATTTAATGAAGATTCCAGAAAAATATCTCTTCATGTGAATGAACAAACAAATCAATCATTGTAATCCCATCAGGTCAGAGAGGCTTGAGAAGAAAGTCTTAAATGACAGTTTATTTGAACATTGGCTTTATGCAGATGGTGTTGTGTCCCGTTTTATGGATTCTCGAAGTTAATGTGGCTCATAAAGTTTATGTCAACCCATTGAGTCGAATCTGAAACAAAACACCGAGGCTTATTATTGGAAATTATATATCAGTGGTGAATAACTGTAAACACAGAACCGTGGTGGTTTTAAAAAGAAAGAAAAGCACGAAACGACAGAATACTAAAAGCTTCGGTTTAATACTAGCGTTTCACGGAAAAGGCAGCGACAATTATGAGTTTATTGATTATTTTAACAAGTATTAGGCCTAAGTTTCATTCTTGGTTCTCTAAGGTCTTCGTTATGGTCGTCAAATATCTATTTTTTTAATTATTAGCAAAGGTAACCGAGCGAACGTTGCATTGTATATAGTTTCATTACCTTCAAATATATGACACTATACAGGTTACGGAATTAAGCAATTATATATATTTTCATTATTTGCCAGACTATTTAATTAAAGCAGTAAATTTCCGAAAAAGCTAGTTTTGAATTACATATAATAAAGCCTAAACTTGCCTTAATTGTTCATAAGTTCTTAATACGGAATGATGTAGTTCTCATCATTGAAAAGTTAACCTAAGATTCTATTCCTATTAAACCAATTCCTGTATTAAACTTTGTTTGTTTGCTTTTGTTGCATCTTAATTATATATACTTTTATATATATATACATCTTTTATATATACAAACTTTTTGAAGTTATGTTATTATTTAAAATATTTATTAGTTAAAGCAACATTTACTCTGTATCTGTATATAAATATATACATGCCGAGTTTGGAAATACCTTGTATATATCTATATCTAATTAATATTATAAAACTGAAGAGTTTGTATGTTTGAACGCGCTAATTTCAGGAACTGCCAGTCCGATTTGAAAAATTCTTTTTGCGTTAGGTAGCCCGTTTATTGAGGAAGGTTATAGGCTATATAACATCACGCTACGATCAATAGGAGCGCAGCAGTAAACATAAACGTCAACCAATCTGACAAACTGTCGGGTTCTCGTACGGCGACGGTGCGCTGGATCGGGGGCGGGTTGGCCGCACGACGAGAACCGAACATTACAGAGAAGGGCCGAACTGTAAAATATAAAGAAGTCGGTTTATTTTTTAGTGATTGGTCCTTTTATGTTTCCACATATTTATAGTTAATAAAATGCAGAAAGTTATGTACTCATAATATGTATGAAACAGATATATATATAATCACAATTTAACGCGGATGAAACCGCGGGGTACAGCTAGTCTATAATATAAAGGAGGATTTTTGTTAGTTTCTGTTTGTTTGTTTGCTATATACTGTTCGTTTGACCTATTTCGACGAAACTTTGCAGAGTTACTCTGTAGAACCCTGCGGAAAAAACGGGCTACCTTGGAATCTGGACACACCACCCGCCAGGGGTTGAAAAGGGATGAAAATTCGTGAAATAGCATCACATATGCATCTCGTGGTGACAATAAGAACTACACAAATATTGTTCTGCAACTGCTAGCACTAAATTACCGTTGTGAACATAGCAACCTGATGTCGACATTTGGAACTAAATTACTGTTGTGCATAATAGCGTCACATATGGACCTGGTGGCGAAAATGGAAACTACACAAGTACTGTTCTGCAACAATTGGAACCAAAAATATGGTAATCAATTGGAACCTGGTGGCGACAATTGAAACTAAACTGTTGTCGTACATAATAGCGCCACAGACGTATCTGAAGGCGACAATGCTAACTATAGAAATATTATGGTGTAATAATTCGAACTAAGGCATTGTTGCGCTTAATAGCGCCACATATGCACCTAGTAGCGACAATGAAAACTTAAAATACTATTGTGCAACAATTGAAACTAAAATATTGTTAAAAAATATTTTAAAGTGTGCGAGATAAAATGTTTAAATTAATAAAATGTCAACACACAATGTCGAGATAAAATTCAAGTTATAAAAAGTTAAAATACATAGTATGTTAACACTTAATAAGTTAATATTTGAATTTTATCTCGACATTGCGTGTTGACATTTTATTAATTAAAATATTGTTTTACATAATAGCGACAAAGTTTTCGGGATAGATATAGATTTATAATGATTAGATGATCTTTTACGAATTGGAGAAGGTTTGAAGTGATAGGGTTATGACGTTACAAAATTGAGAGAAAGGGAGTTAGGCGTGATAAGTTTTATTATTCTCCGATCTCGACATTCATATCTAGGAATCTTGAGTTACAAATTGAAATAACCTGGAACTATGGGAGAGCGGTGAGTGAATGGGAAAACATGGTTCAAGGATACTTCTACGGGATAGATAGATCTGTAATGAGATCACACCTATTGAGTTACTTTTTTTGTGCCAAGTTTCGAAGTGATTTCGCAAAGCAATTTCTTTATCATCTACATCAAGACATTTGTTTTTGAAAACCCGAGCGAAGAACGGTCTTTTTGCTAATATTATATATATATATGTTTGTGTGGGTGTGTGTGTGGGTAGCTAAAAGATGCTAAAAAAATCAAAATAAGTAAATAAACAAATAAATATTGTTTAGAAGTAAAAATTAAAAATAATATCAAGTCAAATTTTATTAAGTAAAAAATGTACAAGTAAAAACAATTTTCAACTCACTCGAAGATAAAACAGCCAGAAAACAATGTTGCAATTAAATTTCTTTAGCAATAAGTATGAATATGTTGAAAATATACAAAATAATAATAATAATAATAATAATAAAACTTAGTCGAACATATAAACATTTATAATCTATATTCAACTAAGCTTTCTTGTGCTGAATCCTTATGAAAGAAATGGAAACATCTCGACATGGAAAATACTACATTCTTTGAAGAATTTTTTAGTTCTTTGTAGAATAATTCAAGAATAAGTTTAACTGTCCTTAGGAATTTTGAACTTTCAAGAAATTCACATTCAAAATAAACTAAAAACAAGTTTTATTTACTTGCAATTGGCTAAATATTTCGTTTTAGCAAAGTTTGCAAATCATTTCCAGTATTTACATATCTTCCATGTTTATTTTGTCATTTCCTTTCAATATTTCTATATTTCGTGTCTATCATTAAAGCTCAACTAATAATTTGAACATTACTGTTTGATTTAAAACAAAATAACATTTGTTAATAATTAAGTAATGTTTATAATCTCAAGAAAGTCACTTTCCTTAATAAAAAAAAATACGTTACTCTGTTAATGAACTGTAATAACAATATTTATTAAAGCACAGCTAATTGTATAAACATTACTTTTTGATTTCAAACAAAATAATATTTGCAAACATTTAAGGAGATGTTCCATATTCGGTGCATCTCAACATATAGTGGCTGTCCATAAAAAAATCAAAAAAAAAAAAATCACTGTTAGTGAACTTTCTGCTTTGAGACAAACAGAAAGAATTCTTAGCTTGGCTTAATACCATCAAATTGAACACCGTGATATTGAAAAGGAAACTGCAAAATCCCCAAAGCTGTCTGAGTTGCTTACGAGTGCTTACAGGCGGTAATTAACACTAATCTTTCTTCCCAGTTCTCTATTGCGAGTCTCCATTACGGTAAAAAGATTACAGTAAGGCTGGCGAATCAGCACGACTCTTTCAACGTAGCAGAAGACTTTGGTAAGGAAAGCAGGAGGTTGTATTGTTGGCTGCCTACTAATGAGGGCAAGAGGTTTAGCAGAGCCTGCACAACAGGGTCAAATACCTTGTGATTACAAAGTGCAATTCAAAGAGAACAAAACAACCTGAGAAAGTCAAGTTTAAAGTAAAGATCGAACTGTGGAATCAAAACATGGTAACCTTTTATGTGTGTTAATACGGAGTTAAATAACTGAATAAGTGAAACTGTTACAGTATAATTAGAATCTGTAAATGCGATTGTTATTATATTTTATAAGTCAAATTACAATAGCAAATAACAGACTTCCTACATATAGGGTAATTCCAAAAGGTGTGTCAAAAATTTGGCCGTAGGTTCTATCCATTAAAACAAACAGAAAAATTCAATTAACTGTGGATCCGGAAATTAAAAGCTTTCACGAAGACAGTTTTCATTATTCATTGTGGGTTTTTTTTTTTTTTGGCTTATTATGATGCGATGAAACGCATCGATGGCCTCCTCGTTCACCTGATCTTAATTCCCTGGATTTCTATATTTGGGGACACTTTGTTCCAGTTCAATCAACAGGCAAAATGAGTTTCGAGAACGAATAACCAATTGCTTCCAGGACCGGAAATTCCCGAGATTTGTGAAAGAATTCGTTTATCAATGAGAAGGCGAGCGTAAGCATGCGTGCACAACGGAGGACATTTTGAATATTTATTATGAGGAAGTAAAAGACGTTTCGATGCTTTGTTTTGACCATAATTTTTGACCTTATTTTGACCTCTTATAACCATACAATGAATAATGGAAATTACGTTTTTCGCGAAAACTATTCATTTCCGGACCCATTTTTTTTTATAAGTTTTAATGAGTAGATTTTTGACACACTGTTTAGAATCACCGTGTATATATGAGAAATTGTTTTTAATTAAATAGACCTAATTATAACTTAGTTTTTTTTTATCGAAATTAAGAATTTGATATTTGCTTTATAAAACAAAATGTAAACGAAATAAATCACAATATTTTTATTAACAAAATAAAACTCACCATGTTTAGGATATGTGTAAGTCGATTTTCACAGAAAAAAGAATAACAACAGAATAACAAAGAATCATCAATTTAACATGAAAACAAACGATCAAAGGATTCTTACAAACAGAAAACCGAACCACGAACCTAATTATAACAAATCAATATTTAGTAATCTCCGGAATCTCGTGTTTTCCGTTTATCAATTAATTGTTATATTTCCTAATTAATAATGTCTTGTTTTGTTATTTTAAGATTTTCAAGCGATATTTATTAACATATTTAGAAAATTTTAACCTCCTTCGAATTACAAATAGGAATTGAATCATTCCATGAATGATGCTGCATTGCCGAAGTCATTAACTTTTGTTTAATTCTTTTATAAAGCAATTGTCCAATATGTTGTTTATGACATGTAGCACACTCTAATTTACTTCCAACTCCAATTAAGTGTAATTTAGGAATACCATCCTTCGTATTCGATAAAATATTTAATAATTTATATAATTTGCCTACTAAAATTGCACTTACTTTGCTTGAATTAAGAGCATAATTAAAAAACGAAGTTTCGGAGTCCCATTTTTTCCCGGACCCCCTTATCAAGTTTTAAAATTCAATTTAAAATTATTCACCCTTATTTGAGGAACATGTTCCCTATCGGGTTTCGTCAGCTAAAAGAGAGTCAGGTGTTTCCTTTCACCCTTTATAACCATGATTGCCCTGGTGGCTATCTTTGACAAGTAAATGATTTTGTCGTCTGCTACGAAAACAAAAGCGGTATAAGCCATATTCTAGGACATTTTTTGTCGAAAGGTCCTGGTTATAACTGTGCATGGTCCTAATTACACAGGATTCATAAAATTCTCTTAGGTATTTTGACCTTCTTATTCCAAATACTCTAACATCTTTGGTTTCTAACGAATGCCCCGTAATTTTGCAGTGCGTTGCAGTGCTATAATTTTCGTTACCATTTTTTACTGCAGTATTATACTCCTTTAGTCGCTTTTACAACTCACGTTTCCGATAGATTGCCGATAGAAGTCGAGGATGTTTCCCGTATGTTTCTCTGCAGGTGATTCCAGGTTTTACTTAGCCCTCTGCAAAATGATTACAGGGTTAAAGTAGAGAGGGTGTCGTGCTGATTAACAGACACCTACTTCCTCCCAATGGTCGAAATCGTTGGGGCCTACACCAGCATGGCCTGTAAAATGGGATTATTTTTAACTTTTTATTTCATTTGGTAAACGTTAAGGGGTTATTTGGTTTGGGGCCGAAACATGATTAGAAAGAAAAATGACAGTAAAACACATGTTGGGACCGAAACATGTTAGATCAATAATGTTAGATCTAATAATTAGATGTATATTTAATGTTCAGAAATTACTATAAATTTTTTATGTATATAAAGAAAATCATGAAATCAATATATTGCTATTAAAAAGTTTTGCCAACATTTTGCGGGATGATAATTTATGGAAACTGAATGGTTCAGTTCAATTGTTAACTTATTAAATCAATACTTATTCATGTTTTATTAGGAAAGGATGCTATTATTATTATTTGACTTTCATATTATTTATGAATTTAAATTTAAAGCTATGTTTCGTAAAATTAATTGCTACAGCTTTTATGAATTTCGATTATATGTCCTGAGTTGTGAACAGGATTTCTCATAGCAGGATTTCTGTTGAAAATTTTTTCTAACAAACTTAACTGATGATAAAATAAAAGTAAATCGGTAGAAATATATTTGACTGAAATTGTATCTCATGACTTACAAAACGCTTCTTATTGAACTATGCAAATATTGTGTGAAACTAGCAGCAAAGCCTATCGGCTGACAGGCATAAAAAAAATCTGAAAAATCATTTTATTATCAACTATCAAATATAAAGTAAATGTAATCTAAATACTGTGCTAACTTGTGAACGAAGCTTCAACGGCAAAAATCGTTTTGAGTTTCGAAATCAGCGTAAACAACTGAGTAAGTATGCCAAATTTCATTAAAATGGATATGCAGGGGTAACAAAATTATTTGGTTTTGAACGTATGTTTTGTTAGAATTTCAGGTAAAATTTCATGGAAACAACATGGAATGACAAAATGAACTAATATTTTATCTAATTTGAGTACCCTTGATTCAATGGTATCATTTAGAACCTTGGATCTTTGTTAATAGCTTAATTACATCGAGTTACAGACAGACAGACAGATAGACGAAGTTTGCGAATTATGTAAGTTGATTAATAATATAAGTGTTTGAAAACGCAAATAATAGAAATAAAGCGGGCAGTGGAACAGCTAAATGTGGAACATGAAATTGCATTTTAAATGTTTTTTGATTCCAAGTATATATAAATCATCCCTAAATAAATACAAATCATTTTATAGTTTTATAGGAAACACGAACCCTCACATGCAAACTGTCTAACATCTAACAAACGTTAGTGTTGGTAAATGTACTATTGATTAGCGCGCAGAACTTATTATTCAAGCCTTCGTTAATCACGGATCAGTTACAATTTCAAGCGCTACCCTATTGAGTTCTTTGTCAACACCCATATTTTGAATCTGAGTAAATGGCTGGTGGCCACGTTGAACCGGAAGATATCTTATTCGTTTTCAGCGTAGTTGATTCATTTACAAATATGTACTAATATTATTTTGCTGATCCGACCAATGGTAACCTAAATGTGAAAGAGAAGAAAACCAGATTTTCCCAAACCTCCAGGAATCGGGTAACGACGCATGACTCAAGGGGCTCCGACACCCGATTTGGGCTGTGGCCAACTTTACTTGGAAGTGATGACATATTCGATATCCATTCTCAGCGCAGTAGATTCAGTATAGGTAATTTTCTTCAATTGAAATTACTTTCCAGACATACCACTAAAACCAGAAGTGATCTGGACGAAAGTTAGATTTTTCCTCAACCTTCCAGACAGTGAATCCAGGGAGGTCACAAAAATATACCAATAAAATTTAATCACTTTTTTGATAAAAGTATTTATATAATACATAGTTAAAAAAGAAATTTTTAAAATAAATACAAGCTGCTTTAAAAGAGAATCTATTAATAGAATATAAATAGAAATATGTAAATAGTAAATAATTACTTATTGATAATTAACCTGGTTTTCTTTCTATAGAGTTTTTAATTGTAATTTTTAAGTGTACCCTTTTTATCATTCAGAAATTGTTCTGCTCCATACGTTTTTTTTATTAAAAATCGTAGGACACCCAGCAGTGTCATCATTTATCAGTTATTCAGGAAATTAATAGATATCATCACTAAGAATCTCCTCAGTTATCCTTCCCATAGTGAGGACTATGCTTGCAGCGGTGGAGGAAGGGGTCAATTTCAAGTGATGGATGCATAGAAATAAAAGTAACAATGCTGATACATTAAAATAACTCTTCAAATATAAACACAAACCATTATTTCTCTCCAATATTTCGTCCTTTTAACTCAAAGAACTTCAAGGATTTCTATACAAAATTAAAAGAAAATGTCTTTAAAATTTTTTAAAGCAATAAAAAAATACAATAATATAAATTCCTCCTTCACGAATAAACGTGAATACTAACATATCAAATATACAATGTAAGGATAATAATGAATGCAGAGCCAATTTTTTTTTTTTTTAATTTATGAGGAATAAAAATATTTACAGACTGAAACTTCTCCTTACTAGCTTTTGATGAATTGGAATGACAATGATAGTTCAAAGTTCTTCTTGAGAAATATAACACAAACTCAGTTCTTGCAATAATTAATAATAAGCAATAACAGCCAGTTCTAGAATCATCAATCTCTGATGCACTGAAAATTCACTCTTTTAGTTCCTTGTGAATTCACATTAATAATTGCACTGGTAGGAATAAATATTCCCTATAATTTCATAATTCCTTAATCTGATATTCACTTATAATTTCGAAGCACAATAAATAATAATTGTTATTTAAAGTAAATAAAATATTTATTTCACTCGAAGCACTAAAGTTCACAAAATAAATAATAAAGTTATTCCGTAACTTGATTCACTCTTTGAATCTAATCTATAACTATTCACTAATAAACTTTTAAATTTCTTTACTTAAGAAATTTATTATTTTTAGTAATCTTCAAATTAATTTCTTCTCTTTAGAAATTAATGTATAATAATATTTAATTCTCCTCACGGGATTCTCTTTCTTGATAAACTTTACTTTAACTGAAATATTCCTTTTCCGTTGTCTTCTAATTCTTCTACACGAAATAATAATATAATAAGTTTACTCACAGTTCGTTTTTCACTTTCTATCGGTGACTTTCCATCTGTTAATGAAGCTTTACTTGGTTTCTACGCTAATTCCTATCTTCCCTCTCATGCAATGGTTCCGCCTTCGCATTCTTCTGAATAAAGTTGTGAATTGGCTTTTCGTGTTTGCTTGTCGGGGAAACTATGGCCCTTCACAATTTTCTTCTTACTTCTTCAACTGGACAATTTCTATCTTTACAATAATTTAATTCCTTTCGTTGAAGCTTATTCTTTACAGCCATATGCCGTCACACCCCTTTCAATCTTCGTTTGACGATACCAACTTGAATTTCCCGGTCCTCGCACACATTCTCGCTGTGTCTCGTATCCGCCAGAAACTGTGCCGTTCTGCATCTTAGTCCATCTCATACTCTGGAACACATCCACTTCGACTGACTCATACTGATACTCTCAAACTCATGCTTTTACTAAAGCTTTACTGACACTTTCAAAACGAGGCGTTTGCTCGTTCTTAAATGCATTTTGTCATCTGACATAATATTAAAATATTAATTAATTACTTTCACTTTTAAAATCTTACTATTTAAATTATGTTTGAAGCATTCTTAAAATAATTTCTATAATTTTAAATATAAAATTATCCACATACAAATATTTTCTTTTCATTTTGTACAGAAATCCTTGAAGAAGTTCTTTGATTTAAAAGGACAAAATATTGGAGCGAAGTAATGGTTTGTGTTTACATTTGAAGAGTTATTTTAATATATTAAGTAATTTTGATGTTACTTTTGTAACAGTGGTGATATTGTAGGAAGGATCATTTTTGTTTATTTTTATTATGTCATAGGGTCAAGGATATGGTCAAGTGGAACTGTAGCCTTATGTCTATTCTACAAACCATAGAGTTTTTAGATTATATCAAAGAGGATGGGAAGAAAGAAAGAGAAGAACATGCAGACAAGAACAAAAAAGAACATGCAGACAAAAAAGAAAGCAACATTCATGTTGCCTCAGTGATTTCAATCCAGGTTCAGACATATCAGCCTTGATCATGGTTACGCTTGGAGGACAAGTTGAACCAATCAGTTTAGCGAGGAAATTCGAATCTTGAACAGAGATATAAATATGTCTATACTTGAATTTATGGTCCAACTTATATTTGTGGCTGAGCAGCTGAAATTTCAAGAAAATGCGTAATGCCGTTTTAGCGTGAGGCCCGTTTAAAGAGTCAAACAAGCAAACAAGGAGAAAAAAAGTTCATGTTGAATACTAATATTATAGCCGCTCGATCAATAATTGCTGAAATCGGTTTTTGAAATTTTGTACGAGGTTTACAGTCTTCATAAAACTACGATTCCAGCCCGATAAAATGTACATTCTTTTTTTGTGACCTTACCAAAGGGATCAATATTAATTTCCTAAAGGAATGTTCACTAGAGCTCATCTGAAAAGCCCATTTGTTAACGAATACCTGTGTAATTTATGCTCCGTCGAGCGGAATTCTGCTTCTAAATTAGGCAAATTCACGTAATAATTCTTTCGAATTGAAAAGAGGTTCCCCATTCATCTTGTTCGACCAAAAATATTACGATAAACAAATTTATCTTTTCAGCGAAAGAAGGAAAAAAAAAACGATAAAATTTGCTGATTCATTATAATCGATGCCAACTTCATTAGAGCTGATTGTAAACCTGCGGCCCAAAAGGAAATAACATTACCATTTCCATCTTCGAAGTTTCACCAAACACTGACATTTGTTTGCATACGTAAAGAACCAATTTCTGGGACTTGTGTGCAACCAAGTCAAATAGCGCATGCGTGTATATCAGATCGATTCGTAAACAACCGATTTATCCCCATTGTCCCAAGGGAAATAAAGCAATGACACTGATACGCAGATCTCCTTCTCTAGGAATCTTGAGATGTTCTCCCCCCCTCCCCCAGCACACGATGTTGAAACACTCACCAATCAGTGGTTTGTAAACGTCCGTTGCACGAAACAGGGGGGGGGGGGTTCTATTTGTAAAATTGAATAAATACTATTTAGATTCTTTTGTTGTTACAGCTGCTACACTCCAAGCTCTTAACTTAAATACACAAGTTCCTGAAAAAGAATCTAAAGCCTTCTTTCTCTAGAATGTTGTGATTGTCACTTTCAAACAACAGCTTGTCATTGTATATTTTGAGTAGAAAGTCACACAGTCCACAGTCTTATGTCAATTAAATTCACTAATTGCTCTTTTGCAGGTGGTTTCACCTTTACCTCCTTTTAAGTCTTTTCAACAAAAGTGTCTTCTAAGCCCAATAACGCACAGTTCGGATAAAATTTAAATTATTTTATCCAACATGTTTCGAAGTCCCGGTGAAATTATGGACTTCTTTTTCAAGGATAACCAAAACCACAAGGAATTAAAAAGCCTAAAATTACTTGGTTTCCACCCGACGAGCGTGA
This sequence comes from Thereuonema tuberculata, assembly GCA_023159025.1. Taxonomy (NCBI): domain Eukaryota; kingdom Metazoa; phylum Arthropoda; class Chilopoda; order Scutigeromorpha; family Scutigeridae; genus Thereuonema; species Thereuonema tuberculata. The sequence goes on along the minus strand of JAFIDM010004315.1, from coordinate 4,656,996 downwards.
ATTTCTTCAACCTTCATCGCTTAAAGGTGAGTCCAATTGAAATGGGTAAGCGCAAAATGTGATATAAGTTTTTGGGATTTTCTAAAACGGGATCTGACTTGTGGTGCACAACGGAAATTAGATACCACTTATTCATACTGCCTCGCCCTATGTATGGAGACATCATTGTTATAGGATTTTCTTTGTATGATAATCAAGAATTCCAAAATTTATGTAAATATTTGTGTTTGTTTGCCATAAATTATCGGATTGTTAAGATTAAGAGTATTCCGTTCGTTGGCAAATATGTGTAGGTGATGTAGTGAACATATTTATGTTTTACTTCCGTCTTTCTACTCAGAATAGTGCATTGTTATGCTCAGGTAATTGTTGTTTTGCCGTTGTAATACTCTGCCTGTTTCCTCCACGTACGTGCACGTGTTAGTAAGGCTGTTATGGCATTTAATACCATAGATGATGCCATGCTCTTCCATACGATCGTTCCTTCATATATACTGATTTGGATTATAAGAATCTTATAAAGGGAGTTGCTAGCTCTACATGCTATTTTTTATTTTTGTGCTGTTTTAATTTGAGCTGTAGTTGCTGGTATATATTGCTTGTCGAGGACAACTTGAGCCTTAACCACGCCTCTTCAAACGAAGAAGACATTTCCCAATAGGGGTAAGGGTTGTAAAAGAAAAATTTGGGAAAAAAAAAAAAAAACAAGATTAGAAAATTTTTTTTAAAAATATTTACTATTAAAGAAAAGAATTATCTATAAAATAATTATGAATAACATTTATATTGTAAATACGGGAAAAAAAATCAAAATAATGAAAAAATAACTAGATACAATTGATTAAAAATATTTCAAATCAATAAAATCAATAATTTGGTCTAAGATTGAAAAACTATATAAAATATAAATTATTCAGTCGAATTAATTGGGAAAAATATAATTCTGAAGTAATAAAACGTTAAAACTTTATTAATACATAATAATTATGTATTATTTATTATTATGCTGACATAATTGATGAGAATATTACTCTAAATTTTTAATTTTTGTTAAGTTTCTTTTCTTTTGCATTAGATAATTAACTATTAGTTTATAGTTAATAATTATATATTAATCTATCGGCACCTACATTATAGGTAATCTTTATTTTTAAATACCTAATAGGATTGGCGAACAGTAAAAAAAGTCAAGAATTAGTGTTTGTACTTTCGTTAAAAACCGTTACGATCTTTCATTATTAAAAATTTAAATCGTCACCTGCAATATTGTTGATTATTCTAACAATTTTATTTTGGTGTTTTGATTGACTATTATTATTATAAACAATATTATATTATTTTAGTTTTGTTTTCATTTCCATTAAATCAAAACTTGCATTGTAATTCATGCAGTTATTATTATTGTCAATCTAATTCTATTTTTAATCTTTTAGTACAAGTGCCAATGTTCTTAATTTGGATATTTGTAAATGTTCTGTGGAAATTTTCGGAATTGTTTTTAAACAAGTTTTGGTTTTTTTTTTTAACTGTCAGCAGTTAATTGTTAAATAAAACGTACCATGAAGTGTATATATTTATTACTTACATTAATTAATATAATTTATATATAATTACGATTTTTCATAATTTAAATAAATAAGAAACAGTATAAATATAACAGTTCTTAAACAGCAAATCAGTTTTATACATCGTTACAGTTAAAATATAACATGGTTATTATTATATGTAAGAAAAATAGATATATAATGAAGTATTTTATATCATAAATTCCTCTGTTATAACCAAGAAACAAAATCTGTGCATTTCCCCTGAAAATGGAAAACTATCACACTAACCCCCTCAAATGATGACTTGGACTCTTCGCCTACCACGTGACATAGGCGTGGCTAAGGCTCAAGATATCGTGGACAAGCAGTACTTCATTAAGTTCTGAGACCGTTGCTAGGTCTCATCGGATTGCAAGCTAGTAATTTTAGACTTTTTAATGAAAGATACTACAATCTAACCATACCCTCTTTTTTTTTTTTGATTCGATAATGGACACCATCGCATATATGGGATTGAGCATGCCTCCTCTACGGCATCAACTTCAATGACTGGGAGTAATAAATATTCACTAGTACTTATCTAGCATTTACTCTAGAAATGAAGAATTATTTACTTTAATATATAAAAGGCCAAACCCACTCACTCACTTATCAATGCACAGCCGAAACCGCTGAACTTGAACTTTTAGGGATGGATTCTCGTAGGCGCTCACTAAGAAAGGATATTTGGAAGTACCACTGCAAAAGGATATAGACGGGGGAGAGGGGATAACTTTCTTGAAGGATATGCATATCTTGGAAACACGAAATTTGACATGAGTGTTCTTTGTCGAAATCGAAAAGATACGTAATCAAAAATTTTTTGATAAGGGGTGTTCCTTTTGATAAGGAACGCGGATGGGAAACGAATATCCTAGAAACCGCTTAAGCTAGAAACTTCAAGCTCCGGAGAAATGCTGTTGTTTAAAAAATAAAGAAATAGTTGTTCAACGATTTTTTCAAAATAAACAAAGCCCAAAGGGTCAACAAAGAGGGGCACTTTCTTGAAAGGAATGCGTGTCTTGGAAACTGCTTGAAATGTGAAACTCAGGAAACATGATCTTCTGAGAAAATGAAAAAACGCATGTTCAAATGCTTTTCGAAAAGCAAAATGGGCGAACAGAAGGGATGGTTTGTACAATAAAGTTAGTGTCCTCCTCACTGACACATCAACGCACAGTCTAAACTGCTAAACATACGTAGAAACTATTAAATTTAAGGTCCTTAGAGTTGGATTAAACGTTTTCTCAGACTTTGAATTTTTCTTTTTCTCTAAGGGGGTAGAGAAAGGCAGAAAGGGGCAGGAAGTCTTATGTTTCATCGATTCTCGATGAAATTGGATATCTACGGGGTTTTCGGGTTACAAAATACGAATATAACATTCATTTGTAACTAGCACGTGATTTTTTTACTAATTGGGAAAGGTTCAAAGTTATCTCACAATTACAATTTCTTAAAACTCCGGTATTTAAGAAAGCACGGGTATTTTGCTACTTTTATTAAGTTAAAGTTGTGATCAGGCCCAGAGGACCGCGCAATGCAGCTGGAGGGTAGGCTCCAGTGTTCATAACCTACGGAACAAAGTTGAGGACGGGGGGTCGGCCCGTCGCTCGCCCGCCTTTAACTCCCGGGAAAGAAACCCGGTACCCATTCTATAGAGGGCTGGGTAGACCCTAGGGCCCGTTTGGAGGAGAAAGAAGCGTGGAAAAATTCCCGTCCTCCGCCGAGGCCGGGAATCGAACCCGCCACCTCCAACCCGCAGCCAAGCGCACTTTCATTAATACAACAATTAGTTATTTTGGTATGACATTTTAGATTATTACAAAGTCATTATTTTAAAAGAAAAGAATATAATACCTTTCTGAAATCTCAGTAACTCTAATTTTATACAATCTCTGTAAGTAATTTATTTATAATTTTGAGGCTTCTGAGTTTCTGAATCATCCAAAAGAAATAAATCACAGACGACAATGAAGTACATATCAAGTATTCAATATTTTCAAAACTACATTCTTTAACCCAAATGAGGAATTGTAGAAGTTTACAATTATAGTAACAGTGTGTTCACTATAATGGTTTCTAACAATTGAGTCGATCAATGCAAGAACGTCCAAGTCCAAAATATAAAAATTCCAGGTCAAAGTTTTTTAGGTGTCTTGAAGCGTCAGTGCTGCGATATATACGGAGCAAGAAAGTTTTAAGTCCATTGCAAGTGCCTTGTTGAGGCTGGCATTACGCAACGGTGACAGCAATAACATCCCAAGTTACGAATCCAGACAGTTTTTCTTATTTATCTCAAAATAAAGTTACGTGGACTTGGGACGTTCTCGCATTGACCGGATCAATTAAACTAGGTACATGCGCAACTATCTATGACGTAGTGGTAACTAAGCATGCAGTAGCACTGGGGGGGGGGGGGTTTTTGGGGACTTCGTGGGGGAGGAGGGGGGGGGGGGGGTTAGACAAAAATAATTGTACTGATGTTTTAAGTTGGACTATAAATAACTATTCTATCAACCAATTCAGTGAATGCAGCCGTTTGAACGTGACTTGCTTTCAAAAGGATGAAAAGCTAAATTGACGTTTGGAAATCCCGAAAGGAAAAATGTGGAGTGGAACAAGTAAGAATTCGCGTACTCAGTCAATTATTTCTGACTTTATCGTAATGAGCAATCACTAAGTTAACTTTGTGAGCTAACAAAATTGGAAATCTATTACATAAATTGGATGTAAATGCTAATATAATGTCAAATGCTAAACGTTCGCCTCTGTTTGCATATCCAAAGCATTCATCGCGCTTTGTGGTTCGTTTCTATATTTCAGGAAAAGAAAACCTGATTTAACATTAATGCAGAACTTCTGCAAAACATGAATACGAATTCATTAAGCCTCGAGAATTGTTTGTCTTCAGTTCCTTCACCTGTAAATTTATGCACGTGTCGGTTTGCTACAGCAAGTGGATTTGGTTCAATATTTATTCGTTGAAACATTCAAAGAGGTTGGGTTTCTGGTGAAAAAGACTATCTTTTTCATATCTTGAAAATTACTAAATTAATAATGATCCGTCAAAAAGTTACTAAGCTACTGAGTAAATACTTCTGGTTTGATTACGGATTGTTTTCAACTTTTAATTTTTATAAGCCAAAATTAAGACAATATTTAACAAGAAGTTAGTAGAACTTTTCTTAAAATGACAAAAAAAAGTCAAAAAACGAAGAACACTTATATACATAAGCAAGTTTATCTACTTGTACTGAACTGAATAACAGCAACAATTCAACTGTTATTGTTAAAGATTAAACTGAAGTCCTGTATGGCCTTTGGAGTCGCATGAAGAAAGGCTCCCGGATTCTGTCACCAACGGGACTAAGTTGAAGTCGGATGGTTAGCCCAACGCTCGCCCGCCTTTCAACAGAGGGATTGATAAACCTTAGGACCCGTTTTGGAGGAGAATGGAGCGTGGAAAAATCCCCGGTCTCCGCCGAGGCCAGGGATCGAACCCGCCACATCCAGCCCGCAGCTTACATCCTTACCCAAACAGCTATCACTTTTGGGGTAGTGGGAGAGCATCAGTCCACTTCAACAACAAGTCAATATTAAGCAACACAAATGTACAGATTTTATAAATATAATTTGAGACAGTAAGTTACACCATAAATAAGCCAAATTTTAAAGAAATCAGTCCAGCTGTTTTGAAGCATTCTTCCAGATAAGCAGACAAATGGACAGAGAGAATAAAAGCATAAGGCTCTGCGTGTTTTTACTGGTTTTTTTTTTCTGCTTTTTTTTGCAAACGTGATAAATATTTCTTTCTGATATGCAAGATACAAAATACGATATTTCACAAATACAAAATTTGAAAAGATGTAATGTTTTGGAAGAAAAGAAGGTATATACTAACAAACAAATAAGCATTAATAATTATATTGTATGGAATGACTGGGTTCTGGCTACGTCACACAGTTCTAATAAAATACATAAATAAGAATACAATAAATACAAATATAAATAATTATATTGTAGTTCGTTGCTTTTAAAATCCAAGCTATATTTTTTTTTTGGTTTCATTTTAATTCTTTTTCTTGCTTTTTTTTTTTTTATTTTATTTAAATTTCTAATTCAAACCTGGCATTACTTTCAATTGAAATAAAAAAATATCACTGTATCTAAAGCCTCTTTCAGAGCCTCGTTATTGGACACAGTTTCTATAGCTGTAATATAACAAAGCCAAGAAGAAAGAGAAAGAAAAAAAATGAAGGGATTGTCATTACAATACGCTTTTACGACTAAGTTTTATGATCAGTTACAGTGGTAATTAACAGATTGGAATTTCCTTCGAGTTTCTTACAGTTGATAGTTCGTTGCATTTCCATTTTCTGGGAGTGAAATTTAATTGCAATAAATTCATTTCAGTGAACAGTGTTTCTCACATTTTATTGGAGCATTAATTTGGTTTCGATTCAGAGATAATATTCATAATTTCGTTCTTAATTTAACTTATGGTTAATTAAAAAAAACAATTAAAAACTCAAGTTAATGGTTTCAGATTTAATGGAAAAAAGTTTTCACAGTCGTAAATACATATATAATATACAAAGAATATACAGTTATAGTCAAGTTTACATATATTGAGTTTTTATATATATATATATATATATACTGGCCGGGTATCGTCGCTTCACTCCGGAACCCTTGCATATATAGCATTAAAAAAAAACAACTTTATTTATTTAGCAAATTAATATTGAGATCGGAGAATATAAGACTTCCCAGCCCGTTGTGGCTTTCTCCGGTTAACTTAGATGTATTGCGGGTTGGCGCCACACACCTAGGGTTGCGCCACATACATTTTTGCATGTATCCTGCAAAATTTGACCCTGCAAAAGGCGCCATCTTGGAAACCAAAAATTTTTTTCAAAAGATTTTTGTAGCATTTTGTTTGTCTTAAAAAGATCTACATTTTATTCATTTGCATGACCAATCTATGTCTTTAGTTTGGTCACAAAATTGGAAAAACTTAAAAGTCTTATGACAGAATGACAGACAGAATATATAAAATATATAATAATTTTTCAGTCAATATCGATGAAATTGTAATATTTAAATTTAACTCACTTCATTCGAATGCAATTTGAAATTGAAAATAATCGAATAATCAAAATCCAACGCAGTAGTTGTACTGAGAACTTGAAAAAATAGGGATGAAAGGATATAAGGTAAAAGGGGTGGGGAGGAAATATTACAACAGTGTTTGCAGAACTTGACCTCGTTATTATCGTTGTTTCCGAAGAGGTGAATTCTCCAAAACACTAAAAATAGGATCACATAAGACCTTTTTTTAATTCCACAGCAATACCATGATACCCTTTCACCCCTATTTTCTCACACAAAAGTTCTCAGTCCCAACGCCTGAGGGGACTGCCTTCCTAAGTTAAACGAACTGTAAGTGAATTAAAAAATATAAGAAATTAATAATTATTAATTCTCAAACGATTGATTAATTATCAAACGATAGATAAAACAATTAAATTGATTCAAATTATTTTTACAACACAATTTAAAAGAATCCGTAGAGATTTGTTTAAACAATAAAAAAAAAGATGAAATTTTTCACATTTTGGCATGTATCTTGCAAACGCAGAAACGTTTGTGAATTACTGATATATCGTTCAATAGAACTTTCAAATACCAACATTTTCTCAATGTAATGTTCTCTTCCAACTTTTATACTTTTGGTTTCAATTGAGAAAAAGGCAAAATTTGACCCTTTAAAAGGCGACACCTTGGAAACTAAAAAATTTTTTCGAAAGATTTTTATAGCATTTTGTTTGTCTTAAAAAAGATCTACATTTTATCCATTTGCATGACCAATCTATCTCTTATAGTTTGGTCAAAAAATTGGAAAAACGTAAAGTCTTATGACAATGACAGACAGAATAACACTTTTATAATAGAAGATATATAAAGTGTGGCCGTGCAGTTCCCGTATATAGTAATAAATGTGCGGTATTGATCACATTATCTTTCAATTATTATTTATTGTTATTTCAATTGTTAACAACTAGAATGCAGGCGTTCATGTTGGAATGCAGGTGATAGTATTGCGTTCCAGGAAGGCTAACAGTATAGCAGTGTTCAGCCATGGCAGACGTAAGCGATAATAGTTATACTATTGAGGAGCGATTAGTGGTAAGTCTGTGGATGCACGAAAGACAACACAAAGGACAGACAATGCTACAAATAATGGGAGAATACCAGGAAAGATTTAATAAAACCTCACCTCGAAAAGTGACAACGCTCAATTGGTAGAAACACGCTTTTGCTTTAGGCAGTGTTAAAGATAGGCTGAGAAGTGGAAGAAAGAAGACACAAGTAGAAACATGTGCCGCAATCGCTGCCTCGATTCAACAATCTCCTGTGAAATCGATACTTAAACGTGCTCCTGAACTTGGTATACCGAGTACAACAATGCAGAATCACAAGAAGAAAGACCTAAATGTCAGACCACTTGGCCCGACGGTCATCAATGAGTTATCGGATAGACACCGCGATCGCATGCATCCCAATTAGCATGCCGTACTTTATTAGCACAATTCCCTAATGCAGTGTCTCGTGGAAATGTGCTGTTTCAGATGAATGTACGGTTTTCGCAGGTCACGCAACAGAAATGTAGTCTTTTGGACGAAAGAGAACCCTCATTACCACTGAGAAGAATCCAATTCACGTAATGATATGGACTGAGGTGATATCACGTCATTTCTTTGGATCATCTTCGTTTGGAGGGTCATGTTAATAGCGAAATTTATTTACACATGTTACAAACATGGTTAATCCCACAGCTTGAAGATGCGGGTATTATGGAACGCGTATGACTGTTCTGAACACCTGCTCACTTCGCTCTTACTGTGCGCGGGTTCCTTCATGAACATTTTCCAGGACGCTGGATTGGTCGTGATACTCCAGCATCGTCAACTCCATTGTAATGGCCACCACGAAGTCCTGACCTCACGACGCCTGACAACTCACTGTGGGGAATCATGGAGGCCTACGTGTCTGAACGTCGTTATGCTACAAATGAAGAACTGCGCAATGTAGTTGAGGACGCATTTCGAACCATCACACCGACATGCTCCAAAAAATGTCAAATAGGACGTGGCGGCATAAGAACTGCGCATACAGCATGATGGTGAACACAAAGACGCATTGGCACTTAGTCATATTTTAAGAAAATATTTAAAAATTATCAATTAAGGGGAAGTTCCCGGCAACACTGTATATATACATACTATGTAACTTATTGGTGCCATCTAAAATCTTAAAGGATAAAATCCCGAAAGTTAACATGCCGATTGCATTCACAAAAGCAAAGTTAGTCTTATCTTTCATTAGGTTAGGTAAGTTTTTACTTACAAAAACTAATAAATATAATCATATGTTTTCAACATAGTAGATATTGTCGGAATTTTCGGTTGATTACCCTATCGGGATTTTGGTTTTTGAGATTTTGGGCCAAACCCATAACTTACATAGGACGGGCTCTGTAGTTCAATGCAACTCAACCTGTTTCGTCTCAAGACGCACTTACGTTTTTCATGAAATACCACAATGCACCAAATGTTTTCATTGGTTCCAGCAATAGAATCGTTTGAAGAAATCTTTAGTATACTCAATAAGTTTATTTTAATATACTTCGAAATTCTTTAAATAGGATTTGAATATAAATTAATGTTTTATTAACTTTCATTAGTTAGAACGACGTACAATATAGTTTGAATATCTAAATGTTCAGATTTTTTTTAAAAATTTAATCTAGATTACAGCATTTAGCCATTTATCAATTCAAGTTATTTCTTACAAAGGCACTCAATTCTTTCTTATGGCAAATCAAGCGTTGAGAAGATGTGCTCTAATGGATTGAAAATTAATTCAATGTCCAATTTTTAGAACCGACTCGGGAACCTATATGCTGTTCTAAATGCAAATGTAATTTCTAAAATATCACATACAAGCGCCTGAATAAAGCAATTCGAAGTTGGTAACAAATTTGGGAATACTGAATTTTTACATTCGATTAATTCCTATTTTAAAGTTCTAAAATATCTAAAAAATCATGCAAGGTACTAATTATCTCTTGTCGTAAAGTAGAGATCCAATTTCTCTGTTAATGTTTTCGATGCCTGATATTCAACAGCTAACAGGGTAATTACCAGTACCTTTAAGCTGTCAGATGCAATATTAATGAAAATTAAACCTGCCTGTTTTACAAGGCAATAAATGTAAACTACTAATTAGCGTCTAACGGATCAGCAAACATTAAAACACCTTAATACGCAGACGGAAGTTTGATATTAGAAAGAGCTGAACGTCAAGCCTTTCACTTAATCTAAAAACAACAATTTCCAATGCGAGGTGAAATATTAGCCCCTTGGTTACCGTAGATCTTTAACACGGCAATGCGAGGCTTAGCAGAGGTTCTTTAAAAATAGCGACTGGAAATTTCAATGCTCGTTCTGACATTAATATGCGGCCAAAGCCTTTCTAATTGCTCTAATAATTTACTTGCTTTGAAAAGAAAATCGCTACAATGAGTGCGGTTTGTGGTAAGCCAACGCATTGGTTTCCGAGTTGGTTGCCTCCAAATGTCCGGAATTCGTGTTTTGTGTCAGTAAATAAAATCTTATTAATTATGAATAATAATTCGGGCAACTTAAATCCTTTACGTCAATGAATTTCAGGCGATTATTTAACTCTGGAAGTTTTATATTCAAAGTAAGGAGCCGATCTCAGTCACGTTCTCAGTTTTGCAATTGCTACAATATTTTTTTGGGAGTGGGGGAAATATACTTATTCATGTTACACTAATGTTTTAAAACAGTAGTTTTTGTCCCACCTTATATTATCTATTTCTAATGTTATTGCGGTGAAGAATTTTGATAAGTAGATAGATAATTCTTCAATAATTATTATTATCTATTATATCTACCTATCTACACCTGGTACATCTCTTAATATTCTAAAATATCGAAATTATTGCATTTATCAAAGATTTTAAAAATCTTAAAAATTTTTACTTTTCAAGTATAACCATTCCATTGACATAAAATTCAGATGCTTCCAACTACAGGTACTTTAATTACAAAAGTGAAATCTAAACAATTCTTCTTTTATCAGAACAACCTTGTGCAGACTCCATTTCCCAAACCAAATTTGCTGAGCCCTTTCCCTTAAATTCAAATTCACGAAATGTCCTCCTTTCTTTTTACTCCTCTAGTCTAACAAATGGAGATAAATCTATTTAAAAACATAATCTTACTAAACCATCTTCCATCCTCGTTATCCATACATACAGAATGTTAAGAATATCTAATTCTTAAAAAAAAAATCATCATTGTCTTTATGCTAATCCAGGTTTCTTATTCGATTGACTTGTATTATTCTTTTCTTATCTTATAGTTTGTACATTTGATAGTTTGTACATTTCTACAGAAATCTTTTCTAAACATTTTTTTTATATCCTGCAAGAACCCTAATGTTAATTTCTTCCTTGCTACTTTAGTTCTAGGTCTTTAAATAACTGTGGGATGTAATGTATTAATCACTGAAACTGTGTATGTAAATTAATAGAAAAAACAATTATTATTATTTTTACGTCTCATATGATTATTCTGTCTTGTATAATGCATAGCAATGCGTAACAAAAATAATAAAAATATTTAAAAGGATTTTTAAAAAGTTATATTTTAAAAATAAATTTTAAAAGAAATGCAGAAGCGTTTCATTTTCATGTTGAATATGATTAAACATTGTTGTAATTACGCCAGTTTTTTTAACAATAATAATTTTAAAAATATGCTTTAGCACTTTATATCATTTATACTAAACATAAAAACACGATATATGTTGTTTTAAATTAAGGAATTAAATGTGAGGTATTGCATAATTACTTATAAGATATTAAGATTTTGGTCCTTTCTTTGACCTGACTTTGAATTTTAGAAATAGTTAATTTGGAAGAGTAATATATTTGATTGTGTTGCTTTGACAGCTCCCACACTCTTCTTCTTTAAAGAATGGCCTTTCTCGCTTACGTTACCAAGAAGCCAAATTAAATTTTTATCTAAGAGCTACTTTTTTTTCTACTGCTACTTAAATAAGAATTAAAAATCCTAAGACTCCCTGGAGTTGTAATTAGTTATGCATTTATTCAAGTCTTAACATCCTCTAATACTCAGTATTATTTTAATAACTCAATCTTTGTTATGTGTAATCTTCCTTTACACAAGCAAGAATACGATTAAATTAAGGTTTGTGTGCTTTTCAAATTCATTGGTTTCTCCATGGGGAGAAACGTATTATAGTAACACTGAAATAAAAAAGAATCTAGTTTTTACGCTGATACTGGAAACCAAACGGTATTGTAGGTTTTGTTTATAGGTTTTTGTAGGTTATTTACAGCTCTCCTACATACATCGGAGAGAAAAAAACAACAAAAACAAAATAAGGGAACGACTGGATAACAAAGTTTAAGAATGTAATTTAAGTCAAAATACTCATTTTCATTCATTTGTAATCCATAGCCATCCTCATCATTTGTCGTTTATATAATTGAGATGATTTTTCTTTCATTTATTGACTGAGCATGCGCAATCTTACTATTCCACTTGAACGTCTTTCTTCTTTGCTTGTCTGTTTGTATATGAATCATGTTAAAACGACTGGACGGATTTTCATAAAACTGTGTACATTAGCTAATCGTAGCTAATCGTCTACATAGCTAATAGTAATTATGTATATATTCTGCGTCTTCATGCTACCTACTTTAAATTAGTTTCAAAAAACTGATTGATGAAAAAACTTTTTTTTCTCATTTAGCAATTATGATGTATAGCGTATTGGATATGGACAGAAAACCCCCGAAATTTGCTAAAACTTTTATTTCTTCATTTATTGTTACAATTACTTCAAAGGTGAATTATTTATTGTACATCTTATCATTTATACTCGGAATTTAGCATTTCAAGTAAGCTTGTTTTGTTTGGAACATCTAAAAACTGTATTTTAAATATGAAGTATCGAATGTCATTATATTACGTGCTCAAAATGAATAATTTTGTCAGTGAGAGATTTTATAACTTAAAAAAATCTTCTCATGATAATTTACAATGTAATTTATTATTGCATGAAACACATTACACCATACTACAGCCACATTTATTCCAGCATTAACAAAACTTTAACTTACCAGCGTCTATGTTTCAAACATTTGTGTATCTTGTCTGTCCATATATATATATATATATGATGAACATATATTAAGATTAGTAAATGTAAGATAAGCGACGGGGGCGGGATTATAGAGTTACTGCATTTGTACCGTCATTATTGTAGATTCTGAAACTTAATTCTTATTACATTAGAGACAATATTTATTTAGGAATTTTATTCAAGGCAAAAGAAATGAATTTCTGTTTCATTAATAAGGTTGAATATAGTCTTATTTTGTTTTCGAGATGTAGGAATTTTTTTTCTTAATATCGCAATTAAAACTATATTTCAGTTGGAAATGGAGAATTAAATTTGCGTCTTTTTAAGGATGGCTACGGGAGTCAGGCTTAAGAGCAGAAAGTGAGAGGTAAAAATTTGGTTACAATAAAATAGACATATTTTACATGTACATTAAATAAAGAGAAATATCTCAATAAAGTTGACGGTAAAATATCGGCACCTTTTTAAAATCGCAAATATATAGCCTTTATAGGATGACCTGTGACTGTTTATACCTGCAGACAGTGTTTCAGTCATCTAAACGTTAGAAAGATTTCTACTTCAATTCGTGGATTAGAAACATATAATTTTTAACAAATGATAAGGATTAGAATTGTTCGCTTATTTAACTTAAATACAGTAAAACTGAATTCATGTGAACGGTGGCTCCCTCTAATAAGCAACAAATTTAGAAATGCATTCGGACATGGTGGACTAAAAAAATTATGTTTGGCTGTCCTATTCAAAAACCAGATTTATTTCTATGTACATTTGTAAAACATCAAATTTTATCAAAATAATCCATCGATTATTAGCTGAAATGAGATAAAATGACTTTTTTTTAAAAAAAAGAAACAATATTCTTATTTTTATCCCATGTAAGTTTGAAATTTGTTACCAGTTTAAGTATATTTTAATGAATATCAACTTTCCTGAATAGTACAGTAGATTTGGAACTATTTCTTGAACAGAGAAAGATACGTGATGAACGTAATAAGCTTTTAGGCAAAATGCATCTAAAAGTAATATTTCAAGAGGGTTTATCAATTTGTTTGTAGAAAAGAAAGGGTTTTTCCCAGAATAAAACTGAAAAGGTTCTAAATTCAATATCAAAATCAGATGATAAATTTTAAAAGCAATATTCTCCAGGAGATTTTCATCTGACACTTTCCACCTAGAGAAAGGCTTTACCATTCAGAAACGTAAAAACCCTGGTGCTAAATTCTGATTGATCCCACACTAATTTCTTTCATTAGAAGTTTTATGGTGTGAAACTACCTGTAGTAATAAGTCAGTCGGCGGCTTTAGTGTCTTGCAGAGAGCAGGACTGTCTCCTGAAACAGTCAGGGATTCCTTACCTCAATCAAATTGTCCATTCACATTACGAATGGGCGACTTTTATTCGAGTGGAAAGCGCCGCCCGCCAGTGACGGTTCGTTTCGCCTGATACGGACCCACTCAGACAGTTAAGATTCGCCGGCAATACTCTCCGTCGTCCATAAAACAGACGAGTCACTCGATAAAAAGCTTCACGCGACCATCAGCAAAAAAGCAAAGAACACTGTGTTAGGACTTCGACAGTTGTTAGCAGTTTCACTTTATCTTGTATAACCTACATCTAGTACTAGCCTCAAAATCACCTCAAATAAATAACAGAAATGTAAAAAATACAATTTAGATGATTTTTACATATATTGTATATATATATATATATATATATACATTCAGAATATATATTAATTAAGTTTGCGTAAGTCCCCTCTCTGATAACTACTGAATCTAAACGATAGATCTTCTTGAAATTTAATATATATATTTAATATTTACGTAATAATCTAACTTTTATGTTTGAAATTTTTTCGAAGTGTCTCCTAGAAGAGAATTTGGCGCGAGAAGACGATAAAAATTCCCAAAGAAAAGAATTAGAAATACAGTTTACTCTCGATATCTCGAAGTCGAAGGGACGCTAAAAAAAAAATTCGAGATTGCGAGTTTTTGAGATAACAAGGTCTAGATTACATGAATATGTAATATCAAGGGGAAAAATAATTTTTCGACCTATCAAGGTTTTCGAGATATCGAAGTTCGAGATATCGAGAGTACACTGTAATAGAATTCGATGTTTTACCCAATGAGAGTTCACCCGTTAGCTAATCAATTAATTTGTGCGTGGTTTGATGTGAATAATTTCAGTAAATAACGAGATTGAATTAAAATATTTTTAGGAAAATGGAAAAATTGTTCTATTTTTCTTCAAGAATTACAATTTGTAAATAAATGTAGACTTTTCGTTTCTATTCACGACATTAAAAATAAAAATAATAACATTTTCTTGAAGCTTTCTTTCAAATCTTGCTTTTTCTTTTTTCCTAAAGTGGTAGAAATAATACAAACGATTTTTTAATTGTTTAATTCTAATGTCTACGGAACAGAATTAGTTACTCATTTTCTAATAGAAAATTAATTTTATCGGCATTATTTATTGAAGTTATCTGAATTCAAATACATTTAATCATATTACAGCTCGCGCAGAATTAAAATAGAATTAATAAACGGATTAATATTCATTGCTTAATTTATGGATAAAAATCCAGTGTTTTGGATTTTAATGCTTTTGTATTTGGGAAAAACATTTTTGTCACTTTCATTACATCCGACGTTTCAAGAAGATTCCTTCAGAAATTTTAAAGGTATTAGGGGAAAACACACACACGCACATTTGATAAGCCTTACTTTCTGAGGAGGCCCCTGCAAAATTAACATTATTATAAACTTAAAAGTATTCCTGATAATAACATATTAATTAACAGAGTGCATGTATCAGATTCATTGTTTTAGTTTTATTACAAAGGTTTAATCGACAGTGTTTGGTTAATCTCAAAAATCGTCCACTGAAATCAAGTTGTTTCAAGTTCTTGGAAATCAGACGGGCGGACGGACAAACCAAAGGAATATGTGCTTTCACGACACCATAAAAAAAAAAAAAACTCAAAATAAGACGTTCTAAGAAATCATCCGTTACTATCAATTTTTCTTTTTGAAATACAAAGGTCCGTAACAGAGGTTAATGATTTCATCACCGAAAATAATGTGATATTTCTAAATTCGAAAAAGAAAAAAATAATTGTTTCCAAGGTTTTGTAGAAGCGGAAAAGGGAGGAGAAAAATCACATGCGAATATATCGTGAATAATAAATGCAATGAGGTGGCGTTGGAATGAAGCCAGGAGCCATTTTGGTTTCCTTATTATTATATCTTTTTCTTTTTCACGTGATTCGTTAAACCTCAAACAGCAAATTCAGGTGACTTAATTGAGGAAGTGCTTCTCAGTGAACTCAAGGTTTTCACTTAAGTAATAATTAAGAAACTGGGAATAACTTCGGCAATGAAAAATTAATTTTTCGAAAATTCTTTCCAAAAATAGAAAGTTGCTTTAGGATAAAATATTGCTTTCACTTGGCTCTATTTTAGTCCTATCTATTTTCAGAAGATTAATATTTTCATATTAAGTGTCGTAAAACGTTTAGTTATCTTCGGGCATTTAGTTTTAAAATTCAATTTGCAAGAAGTTACTGAAAGAATTTAAGTCTACGTTTCTTTACAGTAGAGCCCCGATTATCCGTGGAATTGGATGGCAAGGGTATCGCGGATAGTAAAAATCGCGGATAACCCGAAAAAAGACTAAAAATGAGGTGTAAACATGAAAAAAAATATTTCAGTATAAAAACGTTTTATTATACAAAAAACATAATATGCAAAACATATAAAATATGTACAGTATAGCAGAAACCTTTCTGCAGAGCAAGAGCCTGCCACTCATCCAGAAATTCCGAGAAGGCCTAAAGGATTACGATGCACCATAAACATGTCAGTAATTTTCGACCTTCGCACTGCAGGACCTATTGTACTTTCCCTGTTGTTGGCTTGCATTAAAATTGTTTTTTTTTTAGGTTCGTAATTAAAAAAAAAATAATTTTTCGGATAATCGGGGCTGTACTCTAATGCTATTCTTTAATTAGTTTTCTTTTTTTAAAGCCGTGAAAACGATATAAACCCAAAAGCCAGCCTCATTGATTTTCTAATTATAGCTGATGAATACAAGTTACCCATTTTCCATTTCTGAATAAAACAAATCATTAAATTCACATTTTAAAGTGAAATTGTATAAACAGAATAATTTTAGTCGTATCAAACCAAGCGCTCATTTACAGTTTAGCAAAAACAATAATAATCACTGTTTAAGATATCATTAAAAAATCCACTTTTCAGTTTCCAATACATTTCTGTGAATATTGTTGTTGCTTCAAATGATAGTTTCTTAACAAGGAATTAAAGGATTTCAAATGCAAAAAGATTGTTCGCCTGCAGTAGGCCGGCAAAGTTTCAAGAACACTCATCTTGAGTTTCAAAAGGCGATATGGGAAGATTGGGTTTCAAGGAAACACACAAACTGACTAATCAGATGGAACACTTTGAAAGAGGCTAATGAAGGCCTCTTTACTACAAGCGTCTGAAATGACATTTTTTACTTTCTCATACGATAGTAACGGCTAAGTACAGTAATTATGCAACACAGATGCAAAAATAGGAAATACTTTTTCAAATTTATTTTAATGTCGTAAAATTTACTGATGAAACAGAAAATTAAATATGTCTTACAATAAATTAAGACAATTTATAAAGTTTCTTCAATACTAAAATACAGAAACTTACATGTGTGCATAATGATTAAAAACTGGAACAGCCCACACAAGACTTGTTAAAAAACATTTTAATAATATGTACCTGGTATGTAACTTTTTAATTACGTATCAATGTTTTTTAATTACTCTTCGGTTTTGGTTGTTCCCCGTTTTTAATTCTTTCAA
Organism: Thereuonema tuberculata; assembly: GCA_023159025.1. Taxonomy (NCBI): domain Eukaryota; kingdom Metazoa; phylum Arthropoda; class Chilopoda; order Scutigeromorpha; family Scutigeridae; genus Thereuonema; species Thereuonema tuberculata. The sequence continues at coordinate 4,639,277 of JAFIDM010004315.1, read as the reverse complement.
TATTGTAAATACGTTAATAGTTTTTAATTTTTTAAGTTTAATTATTTTAACATTTAATTTATCAGTTATAAATTTTTCTTCGATCACTGATTATTTCTAATTTATTGTTCTTTTGTCAGACTTGTTGTTTTCAAAATTTTGTTTAAACTTTACTGCTGCAGTCAAACTAATCTTTAAATCCCAAGATTAACAGAACGATCTCTCTGTTCCATTACCACTAAAAGTTATTTTAGACCAATGAAATCCGACTTTGAAGATTAACATATTTTTAGAACTGGATAAAATCGGCTTTTTTGATTTATGAAAATGAAATAATTGCTGCCCCTAATCTCCTCAGCACTCCACCTATTCTAGCTCCAACCTCTTCGACAAGGTGAGTACTTGTGTCGCGCCAAATGGCCCATTCCCGCTGCTTGATGGTTTGGGACGTTGACCTAAATTCCGAAAAGGGGATCTTGTTTCTCAGTCCAAACGATGGCAAATCAGATCCAAAAGGCTTAAACTGATCCGATTTATAATCGAGCCTTTTCGTAAAACTCTCTCCGAGCGATAATTAATAGAAGAGCCTTCTTTCCATCAGCGGGGGCGACCAATTCCTGTCTTTCGCTAATCACTCGAAATGAAGTTTGCCCATATAACTTGGTCGACGACGCACAAGAGGTTTGGCAGAGAGAGGTTGGTTCTACAAATCCCAAGAACCGTTGATGTGCTTGGCGATGCATATAAATCACTTGTTGGGAGCTGAGTGCTGGGTCCTGTTGCAGGATTGTCGCAGTGACGGTTGCTTGGTTCGCCTTTCGATCGATTTCAAGATGCGGTTTCGGAATTGAATTACTGGATACCAAAGGTCTTATCTTTCCGATGCAACGTGACCACGTGATCCACCCGCCACTCCATCCCCATGCCACCGTATTTATCGGAAACATTACGTCGAACGATCCAATACCAGATGATCCATCTTTTCAAAAGATTGTGGCTGTATTTACGTCCAAAACATCTTTTTCTTGCGTGTTTCAATTTGTTGATATCAAGCAGAATCAACTTTCTACTTTGATAAGCTCAACTTTATCAAATTGCAGAAAGAAAATAACATTTTTCATTTATTTATAAATGTTGATTTTGTAAAGTTTTATGAGAAATGACATAAAAAAAAATAATCTACACAAGAATGATACCAAAACGTGATAAAAGACCTTTGATAAAAATAAAAACAAAAATCTTTATGATTGTAAAGATAGATTAGCTTAGTTAAGTGCGATCCGCGAGGTCGAGAGGGGTAAGGCTGTCCTGACAAAAGGAACTAGAGTGAATCAGGTGATCAACCCGACGCTTTAACTCCAGGGAAAGGAGCCTGGTACCATTCTTCAGAGAGCTCAATAAACCTTAGGACTCGTCTGGCAGAGACTTCAACTTAAGTATTCCCGACCTTCGCCGTGGATTGAATCCGGCTCCTCCAGCCTACATTGAGGCGCCTCACCACTTGCATACATTGCAAATATTTAAATAATATTTTTATTGAAAAACTCTGTAATTTCATTGTAGGTAAACGATAAGTGGATGATATAATGATGATTCTGAAGCTCTTCACGGAAGATTAAACGCGATATCACTGCAGTTGAGAGCTACAATTATTTAAGTACTAACTGTAAAGTTTTTGATTTCATCGGAATTTGCTTTATCTCAATATCTGTAAAAGGGAAATTGTTTTTTTACTATTAGCTATGAATTCAGAAATGGTTTCAGCTAAAACCAAACCAAAATTGGTTGAATCGTTAAATTGAATCTGGAATGAGTTTTAACCATGTTTGGTTTATTTACAGTAACGACGCATTTGTAGACCTTTAAACTAAGTGACTTATTTTGCAAAACAGCGATGATATCAGTGTAGATATTCTGTTCATTTATTGTTTATTTCTTTGTTTCCTATGAACGGAGCAAAGCTGGATCATTCCACTAGTTTTCTCAGAAATGTGAAGTGATAAGCATCGTAAAACACCTTACGCTCCATATATATGTCGCACTACTTTAGTATCTCATTTTTTTTGGATCAAAAGGAGTACATGTGCTATTGTTTAGGTTACTTCTTTAAGCATATGTATTCCAAGTTCCGTTCCGTTCCCGGAAGCTTGAGGAAGATATTGGCTACGTTGATATGATGTTCAATGATATCTTATATGAGATGCATAACTTAAAAGAACATAACAGTTGATTTGACGCTACGTATATTGCCTACAGATTTTAAAGTAAAAAAGCTACCAATGCCAAAAGGGGATGAAGTAAATCTAAGCAATCAGAAGAAATTCTCAGATTCCAAAGTGACGAAGTAAAATAAAAAAAAGAAAAATTTCAAATAACAAAAAAAATAAAAAACAAGCCTAACTCCGAAGAAAAAAACAATCACAAAGTAGGTGAAGCATTCGAAGAAATTCGAAGGTTTAAAGGTTACATTTATTAACATGTGATCTATTAATATTTTATTTCTTGTTTTTTGTTTTTTTTAATGTGAAAACGACATGATCAAACACCCTACGTTTATTTTTATTTTTTTTATTTATTTCATAATAAATGTATACATTCAGTCCTACGAGATACCACTAATGGTGGATCTGTATGTAGATGCTGTAGAACATATTTTTTGGTTTATACAGATAATTATATATTATAAAAGCGTTATTTTGTCTATCATAAGACTTTACGTTTTTCCAACTTTGTGGCCTAACTATGAGAGATACATTGTTGATGCAAATGGAAAAAATGTAGATCTTTTTAAGACAAACAAAATGCTACAAAAATCTTTCGAAAAACTTTTTTGGTTTCCAAGATGGCGCCTTTTAAAAGGTCAAATTTTGACTTTTTCTCAATTTAAACGAATGTATAAAAGTTGGAAGAGAACATTATATTGAGAAAATGTTGGTATTTGAATGTTCTATCGAACGATATGTCGGTCATTCACAAACGTTTCTGCGTTTTCAAGATAC